>JAQZBX010079391.1:0-13994 GCA_029593785.1 Cabassous unicinctus | reverse complement strand
ATGGTAATTACCAATTAGAGCCATGTGATCTGCTGTGTCACAAGTCTGCTATTTTCTGAAGCCTGATGTTTCTGTATTTACTGTCCAGAGATATCTCATATGGACAAGTAACAGTGTCTCTAAATGAAGCCATGGTTAGCATGCAGCATATGACCTTTTATTTGCTTTGTCTATTTTCCTTCTTTTGATTTTAGTGCTTCAAATCCAGGCTTCTCAGAGAATCTCCCAACTTTTCATGAAGCCATGTTCTTGACCACTCCAATCAAGTATAACCATATTTCAAAGTTTCATTTTAACCTTGGTAGTTCCAATTTCCAACTTTATCTCTGGGCAAGTTTGTGAAAGTCATTTATCAACTCCAGGGTGCATGTTTCTGTTCTATAAAATGGAACATTGTAAAGCATTTTATAATCTTTAAAGATAACTTTGCACTTTGGGTGTATTTATAATTCTGTTTTAGCCTGGGTTCCTGGGAAATCTAAGTCATAAGCAAAATACAAATGGCTAAGTTTTTTTGGAGACATACAATTTTAGAATATTAAGAGTGAGGAAAAGTGATATATAGAAAGAAACATGTTAAAAGTCATGTAGGAAAAAACCCACAACTAATATACTCAGTGGTGAAAGACTGAAAGCTTTCCCCTTAATATCAGGTACAAGACAAGGATGTCTACTGTGACCACTATTATTTAAAATTGTACTGGAAATTCTACCTAGAGCAATTAGGCAAGAAAAATAAATAACAGATATTCAAACTGGAATGGAAAAATTGAAACTTTTCTTATTTGCATATCACATGATCCTATATATAGATAATCCCCAAAAAATCTACAACAAAAAGACAAGAGCTAATAAACCAATGCAGCAATTCAGGAACTTTGCAGATATGATTAAGTTTATAGATCCTGAGATGGGGCAGATTATCCTGAATTATCCAGGTAGGTCCAATCTAATTACATGTGCCATTAAAAGAAGAGATCCTTTCCCAGCTGGAGTCAGAGAGATGTAAAAGAAGCAACAGAAGAGATTTGGAGTGTGATTGGAGCTCAATCTGCTGACTTCAAAGATGGAAGAAAGGTACGATGAGCCAACTTATGCAGGTGGCCTCTAGAACATGGGAAACAACCCTCATCTGATAACCAGCATGGAAAAGGGGATCTCAGTCCTCTAACCACAAGAAACTGAATTCTGCCAACAATGTGAATGAATGAGGGAATTCATTCTTCCCTGGAGACTCCTGAAGGAGTGCTGCCCTGCTATCACCTTGTTTCAGTCTTTTGAGACTCTAAGCAGCCAAACCACACTGTATCCAAACTTCAGGCCTACAGAACTGTAAGATAAATTTGTATCATTTTAAGTAACTATGTGTTTGGTAATTTGTTATGGCAGCAATAGAAAATGAATACAATTACCTTCAATGCCTTCTAAATTTCCTCTGCATTGTTAGGATCTTCAATTTTCCAGAAGCTCCTTTCAAATAAGGTGTTGTGTTAGAGTTTTAGAATGAGAGAAACTTTTGACATATTTGGAAAGTAGTAGAATAGTAGGAACCAATATTTCCTGGTATGTTCCAATCTGATCTGTGGGCAGATAGAAGTGAGATTCATATCAGCTTCTTTCTGTGTTTTCAGGAAGCACCCACTTTATTACCATAAGCTCAGAAAGTTGAGAATTCTCAAAGATTCTTGTTGTTATGGAGCAAGGGCTCATTGCCTGATGTGCACAGAAGTCAATACTATGACACCAAAATTTCAAGGGAAGAAGTTTTATTGTGAGGCAGCCACACAAGGAGACAAGATTTAAAGCTCCAATCTGTCTCCCTGAGTCTAAAGAGCTTAGGGTTTTTTGTTTGTTTGTTTGTTTCAGGTGCCAATGTTAACATATGGAATTTTATTGCTTCATTCTAAGCATGGATGGGAAAACATCCATCCCTGATTGAAGATCAGGCTCTGCAAAGGGTAATGTAAGAAGGTTTTGTTTTTTTTATCTGAAAAATTACAGGTTTACAAAATGAGCTTTTTATGAGAGTTAAGCAAAGGGAGGTGGAGATAGAGAAGTTATTTACATTGACATATATTGATTGGTTAAGTTTCATTTATGTTAGTAGGGAGTGGGCAAGTGTGACTGGAGAAGCCCTTGAAAACTGATAAAAGTGAGCCAGGGTAAGCACAAACTGTAAATGAGGGCTGTAAATGCTAAACAAATGGACTGTAAATGAGGGCCAAGCTTCTGGATACACCAGTGTTAAAAATCCCCTAGTTAGCATAAAATAAGGATTATAATAACAAGTGAAAGAAATAAGCTAAAAAAACAACTACAATTACCAGTAAATCTACTGTAGTCAATGGCTCCATTGTTAGTTCAGAGTTTTCTAGAGAGCTTTGAGAACTTTTTTCAGTGTTTTAGGCTGAGATTTTATTCTCTGTTCCATTTACCTTTGGGCTGAGCTTTCCTAGTCCTGTATTAGGTACTACTCCACTCTTTACTCATGTTATGAGCTGATATTTGTATCAAACCTAATTCTTACAATAAGCCATTTTGTGCCAGAATACATTTTCTTTTGGGGGTTAACCCATATCAGCACAAGAGTGAAATAGAAAACTGATATCTGGGGAAGAAGATATCAGGCTGGATAACTTGCAAAGACCAAACAGAGGAAGCAAGATTGTTATTTTCAGGGACAACATGGAAGTCAGAGCAGAGAATAAGAAAGAGGAGTAGGCAGCAAGGTCCAAGAGTCAACATGGGGCCAAATTATTAAGAGCTTTGTGGTTCAATTTAGTCCTTTGACTTTTACTTGAATAAAATGGGAAACAATCGGTTTTTAGTATAGACATTTATTTTTTTCATTTTTGATTTACTTTTTAATTTTGAAGAACTTTAATATTTCCAAAATCAAAACCACTTAGCAAGGTATATTAAAAAAAGATTGACCTCCATACTTGTTTGTACCCCTCAATTTCCCTTTTATCCTAAAGGTAATCCTTTTTTATTCATTTTTACTTATCCTCCTAAGGCTTATTTGTAGTCAAACATGAAATGAATATACATATATATACTTAATCTTCCATTTTTCTTGCACAGCATGAAGTATACTATTAATTCCTTTCTCCTTTTTTATTTGAAACAACACATTAAGATGATCACTATATATCACACCAAGAAATTTTCCTCATTCCTTAGAAAGTCTCTCATATCAATGGATATTTGGGTGCCAATATATTGCTTATATAAATAATATTCCAATGAACATCCTTGTATATGTGTTATTTTATATTTGTGTCAATATATCTTTGGGATATTTTTCTAAGAAGTGGGATTGTTGGCTGCTGCAATTTTCTAGATATTGCCAATTATCCCTCTAAAGGGTTATATTATTTTTCATTTCTATCAGCATTATATGAAGTTCCCAATTTCCCTTCAGGCTAATCAAACGTTTTCATTTTGTATTCTCTTAAGTTAGAAATGGTATCTCTTGGCATTTTATTGTTAAGTTCAAAGAGGCTCTGAGGTGGATGTTATCTCTCCTCCCCTTTTACATATAGATTTGATGGTTTTACAGCTAAACTTTCACAATGGAATGATTTATATATATATATACAGAGAGAGAGAGACAGAGACAGACAGACAGACAGAGATACAGAGAGACAGAGAGAGACAGAGAGACAGAGAGAAGCATATAGACTTTATAATTTTTGGTGAACTCAGTTAATGCAGAGAAGGTTCATATATGTTACTGGATTAAATATTTCATTTTATGATAAGAAAACTATATTTCTGATGAGGACCATTTAGATTACACAAGTGGGATCTGGAGTCCAAAACGGACTTTCCTCAGAATGTTGAAAAGTTTTCTGAAAAGTTTTCATGCTGTGAAAAATATTTGCAAAATGAGGGTTAAACAAATTAAAGGAGACTTTGTCAGCTACTCTTTTACAGTATTGATTATTGTGTCTTGAAGCAAAAGGCTATAATATAATATATCTCAAAAATCCATTTGAACATTTAACCCCTATTTTATGTATCATGACTGGGGCTTAATAGTCAATGTAACATATTACAGAGAACATAATACTTGTGACATTAGCACAGGGAATTTGGCAGCAGTTGAAATGGCAGTGGCCAGAACACTGACTAGTGGTGTTTGTGATTCAAAACATTCTCTAGTAAGATCAAGGTTCATCTCAGGAGCAGTAAAAGTGACTGTAACAGATACAGAATCTCATTTTTCTCTATCATGCATGCAATGTAACTGAATTCCAAACTTGTAATAACTAAATTGAATCGGAATGATCCAAATTGAGTCTCTCTTGGCTTGTGCCTCAATGAAGAGTTGAATCCTTATGAACAGATATTTATCTGTTTCAGTACTTTGCCTGGAATGTAAGGGGACCCACACGAGTTCCCTATGTTCTTGACAGGTGCAGAGGCTTGAAGTCCACAAAGATCACACAAGGAAAAGATCTTTATTAAGCTGATGGAGGTGAGGAGAATAAATCTCCAATCACTCTCCCTGAACAAAGACAGCTAGGATTTTTATTATTTTCAGACAAAGGTAGGTAGTAATTGGGATCTTAAGAGATATTGATTAATTAGAAGTGTGTAAGGGCAGGCCCCAGAAGCTGGCTGGGGTAAGCATTGGGTTACAGGTTACAAACTAGGTCATAAATTGCTTAATTAACATCCATTAGGAACTGACAAAGTTTGGCTGAGGTAATACATAAGCTTGTAAATAGTTCAATCTACAGAAAATAATGACTAAGGAGACTTAAGCTAAACATTTGTAAATCCTGACTAAACTGATTAAAATGTACCATCAAAGAGCTATAAGCATGGGTGATAAGGAGAATACCAGTGGGAACTAGTTATTTTATTTATTGCACAGCTATAAAAATAAGACTTGATATTTAGAATCAAAGAAATAAATTTACAAAGAAATCTTCTATGTAATAAATCAGTGACTATAGTTATTTGTTAACTCTCAATACTTGGTTTCATTTATCCCATTCTGTTTGTAAATTCCTCAATCTTGCCAGGCTTAAACAAAGAGAAAGGAGTGGCAAACAGGAACTTGCTTAGTGTAGATAAGGAAAAAGAAAACAGAAATTTACTTTGTGACTAAAGACAGTGTTAAGCTACAATGCTATGAGTTAAGAGAGTGAGATTACGTAGTGAAAACTAAAATACAGTTCATTCGCTAAATTTGAAATTTGAGGCTTCAGTGTAACATACATCATTTGGTTACTTTTGATCTCTCATAACTTTCTGACTGATCAAGAAATTATTTTAAAAATCAAGGTCATTTTAATAACCAAAAGACAAAATTGTGATTTAGCATTCTCTAAAAAGATATGGTGTATTGTTTTACTTTTTAACAGTTGAAAATACAAACTCAGTAATAAGCTCTCCTAAAGAAAGAGTTAATTTTATTAAACAAAGATTTATTGGAAACAAATGGATGTTTTATTTATGTTCTTTAAGAAATATATATTGATGGTAAGTATTATTTGTAAAAAATCTACTGTTTTAAAGTTACATAGAATTTGAAATTTGGGCACTAAAATAAGAACTATCTTAAAAATATATTGATCAGTTAAACCATTAAATTAAAACTCTGAAGGACTTATTTCTTATTTTAACTTTTTATTTTGACATAATTTCAGATTTACAGAAAAGATGCTAACATTTTACAAAGAATTCATATATAGTCTTCACCCTGATTCACTAAATGTTAACATTTTATCACATACATTTCCTAAACTGTTCAAGAGTAAATTGAAGACATGATGTCTCTTTACACTATTTATATAAGTATTTACTAAAAACAAGCATATTCTCTTAAATGACCACTGTGCTATTACCAAAAATAGCAAGCTAAAATTGACTGTAATTATTTTCTAATCTACAGACCTTATTCTGACTTGAAAGGCATGCCTGACTCCTTTGTTAATATTTGATTTGCTCTTTTATTATTTTTAACTTTTCTACTGTGGATGCCAGTGTCTCTGTCAGGTCTTCAAAACCTGCAATTCTCTTCAGGGTCAGCTGACCAGCGTTTGGGAGATTGGTGTCTGTAGATATCTTATAGATAACATTAATGGCTTAGAGCTGCTTTAGCAATTTAGGCTGAATGTATTTTTTCACTAATGTAAGGTTCATGAAATGAAGCATTGAAGTCAAAACACTTCTAAAAATGATTTTTAATGTTCTATGAAACAAAATTTAACCTACTATTGAAAATCTATTTATTTTGTTCTCATGTCTTTACTATCATCAGGAAGGATGATTTTCAAAATAATAAAAATAAAGTCAGAATATTAACACAATTATCTGAGTCCACATTTACTTTTATAGTATTATAAATATCAAAAAGATTGTTACTAATTGTATGTTAATGAAGAAAACTTGCTTTTTTTAATGCTGTTTCTCTACTCTTGCTTTCAGTTAACCATAGGTAATTTATTTAATAGTGTTGCAGCAGATGAAACTTAGATGATGAGAAACCCAAGTGTGTACTCAGAGAGACAGAGGAACAAAGTTTTATTACTTGTGGGCCCAGAGAAGAGTCAAGCCTCCAAAAAATCTGAGCCCTGGGCATCGGCTTTCTTGGGGTTATATAGTTTTCTGTATATTGGCTACTGGGTTGCTGGGCAAGCGGGCAAATTTCTGAAGCAAGTGGGCAGAAGGGGGTTACAGAAGCAAAGGTGTGAGTTTAGCTTATCTTCCTAAAACAGAGGGCACCAGGGAGGAGAAGAGTAGAGTTTTTAACTTTGTGGATTCCAGACAAAAGGGAGAGGAGGGCACTTATCTCTCTAAGTTGTGGATTCTATTGGAGAAAGAGAGGAGGGGCAGTTATTTTCTCAAAGCTGTGGGTTTCTGCTAAGGAGAAGAGAGTGCTGTTAAAGGGGCAGCAGCAATTTTTTTTCATCAATAGTAGAACACATCTTTTCCATAATACTCCTCAAAGCATTTTTCACTTCCTGGTTCCTCAGGCTATAAATTAAAGGATTTAGAATGGGAATTACCATGACATAGAAAACAGAAGCTATTTTGTCAGTATCCAGAGAATGGCTTGTTTTGGGCTTCATATATATGAAGATGATTGTCCCGTAAAATATAATGATGGAAGTCAGGTGCGATGCAGTAGCTGAAAAGACTTTTTGTCTGCCTTCTGAAGAATTAATCCTCAGAATGGCGAATAGAATGAATATGTTGGAAATGAGGACAATGAAAAGAGAGAAGAGAGCATTGAAATCATCAAATGTGAACAATATCAGTTCTTTGATATCTTTGTAATGGGTTTTATGACAGGCCAGACCAACCAAAGGAACATCATCACAATAGAGGTGATTTATTATATTCCAGTCACAGAAAGACAAGTGGAAGGTAAGAAGTCACTGTAGGAGTCCCACAGAAAAGCCATATAAATATGTACTAGCCACCATTTGAATACAAACCCTTCGATTCATGACAATGGTATAGAGTAAAGGGTTACAGATGGCCACATACCTATCAGAGGCCATGACTGAGAGCATATACACTTCACAGACCACAAACATGATAAAGTAAAACAGCTGTGTGGCACAAGCAGGTAGCGATATTCTTTTAACTTCCTGGAGGAAGTTCACCATTGTGTTTGATGTGACAGAAGAGGTATAGCAAAAATCAACAAAAGCTAGATGACTGAGGAAAAAATACATATGTGGGTGAAGCCGAGCACTGATTTGAATTAACATAATTAACCCAAGATTACCCATAGCACTAATTAAGTAGATCACCAGAAAGACTCCGAAAAGAAGGGCTCAAAGTTCCATGCTGTCTGTGAGTCCCAAGAGGATGAATTCAGTCACACCTGAGTTATTGCCTTTGGCCATGGAATATGTGTGGAAGTATATTATACCATTATCTCCAGAATATCTATTTTGGATAATCTTGACTTCTTGAATTAAGGAGTTGACTCACCCTCATTTCACCATGGAAAGATAATTCTCATGGATCTCATGGGCCATTCTTAGGTTTCAACTTTCCCTGATTTGGCCTGAATGTATTTGTTCCAGGCAGAAATTCCATGATGCTCAGTATTCTGGGGTATTGCTAAAGAAGATTGAAGATACCTGAATTAAAAGATGAAATGTCACATATAGAATGAAAATCCATTATTATAGTTACAGCTTAATAAATGCTTCAATGATTCAAGGGAAGACAACAGATTTCAGATCAATAGATAAAAGTGAAATAATTAGACATTTCAAAATAACTCAGAATCAAGACAATCATGACTCTGACTAAATATTACTCTCAGTGTCCTAGCAAGTATAATGAAAAGGAGAGGTAAAATATTATTATTTATAAATATGTGATACTGTACCTGAACAATAAGTTCAGTAAATATATTAATAGATTTGTAATGAGCTTGGTAAAGTGTTCAGTTAAAAAGGTACATGATGAAAATGCTACCATAATAAAAATGTACCTTAAATAAAATATGAAAATAAAATTTTCAAGAATTCATTCAAATTAATAAATCAATATTCTTAAATGTTAGGTTTAATTTACTGTTAAACTTAGCAAAAGTTTGTTCTTATATATTCATATTGTTTATGTTTAACTTGAATAAATTCATAGACTCACCTTATTTCTTCCTGAGATGACATTTAAGAAAGAAGGAAATTTTCTACAAATTAATTCAAATAGGTAATGTATGACAGCTGACCCTAAATTAATCTATTAAAGAAAACATGCAAGAACAAGACATTTCTTAAAATACAATATAATGAAGGGTTATTTATCTTTACAAACAATAAAATATATTATAAACTACAGAATATATAACATAATGGGAGTCAGTGATGTGCCAGTGAATGTTTATGAAGTAGCTTTCAAAAAAAGGAAGAAAGTTCTGGTTTACAGCATCTGCCAATTTCCTGATTTCCATGGTTTAAATGCCCCCACCAGCTGATTCCAAGCTACCAAGCTGTCATCACCCAACAATGGAATTGGGAAGAATTGTGCAGATATGGCTCTTGTGAGCTGGTATAAGCTGCCTCCAACAGAGCACTGGTGGTAGCTATATAAAAATAAATTGGTATTATAAACAAAAAAATATAAAATAACGTTTAGTAAGAGACATACACCTTATATAATTATCCATATTTTAAAAGCAACATTTAAAATTCATGGTGTCTTAAACTATTGTCCTACTATTAATTTATTATTAAAGCATTACAAATTAATTACATTGGGAAAACATTAAATACCAAAGGACAGGCTAACAATATGTTGTCCATCAGATTGATCCAATTAAAATAAAGATAATATCCACTGTTAGTAAATATGGGAGAAATTAAACATAATCTTAAGTATCTAATAGCAATTTAGCTTTTCTTCTTTCTGGAAAGCAAAGCAACACTGTTGTGGATTAAATCATGTCCTCCACAAAATTCATGTTCAGGTCCCAACTCCTCATCCTGTGGATGTGAACCCATTTGTAAATAGGACATTTGAAGATGTTATTAACAAAGGAGTGCCCAAACTGAATGAGGATATGCCTTAATCCAATATGGCTTAAGTACATATAATCAAAGTAAACTGGACACAGAAAAGAAGCAATAGGCAGTAGCCATAAACTGGAAGTCAACAGACCCCTAAAGATTGCCAGCCAGCTAGAAGACACTGACATCACAAGAAAGCAAGCATTCTAACCTCTGAAATTGTGAGCCAATCAATTCCTACTGTTAAGCCAACCCCTTCTATGGTATTTGTTGTAGCAGCCAGGAAACTAAAACAAACAGTAAACATCAAATTTCTGAAAAAGCTTCCTGTCACTTGATACAATGATTCTACTCCTGGGTACTTAGAGAAATAATAAAAGTGTTTAGGTATACACGCTGTTCTTTTTTTTAATTACCTCAAAATGAAAATTGTCTAAATATATTCTAATAGTTGTTAGTTATATATTATTGAACAGTTGTTCAGTAAAATATTAGTCATTAAATCTGAAAGTGGTCTACATTTATCAATATTGAAAAATGTTCCACTAATATTTTTATTTGAATATAATCTTTCTTTGGGCATTAATAACATATTTCTTGCCTTTTGCCAATAAGAATTTAAATGGTCCCTAGATGAACATGGAAGGAGAAAAATAAAGACAGTATTACTCAACCTTAAAAACAAACGAAGTTCTGATACATGAGACAACATGATGAAATCTTGAAGACATCACGTTGAGTGAAATAAGCCAGACACAAGAAGGCAAATATTGTATGATCTCACTGATATGATATAATTAGGAAAAGTTTTAGTAATGAATAGTGATGATGGTAGCAGAGCATTGTGAATACAATTAAGGGCACTAAATGATATATTTGAATGTGTTTAAAAGGGGAAATTTTAGTTTGTATATATATTATTAGAATAAAAATTTTAAAACAAAAGAACAAAAAACACAAGGCTGTAAAATGCAGTAAACACTAATGTAAATCATGGACTACAGTTTCTGTTATATAATAATAGTTACAAAAATAGTCTTTAATCAATTATAATAACAAATATACTACATTAATGGAAGGTGTTAATAATAGGTGGTATATTGGAACTCTGGTTTCCACATGATTTTTCTGTAAACCTACAACTTCTCTAAAAAAAAGAAAAATACATACATGAGTCACAAACTCCAAATCTCTTTCTGTGTAATTGATAATTATAAAACTGTCATTCCATTTATTAGAAACACATACACACATATATATGTTTCACTTATTTATCAGCTATCACATATGGTATTCTCATTTATAAATCATTCCCTCATGTTCATGTGACGTATAATTAGTAGAGCTGGGGTGAAAACTCAAGCCTTTGGGCTCATAGTAGAAAGGGAAATGATGAGACAATCTTTAAGTTCCTGCCATGGGCCATTATCTTTTCTCATTTTGTTTAATATTCAAAAAGACTCTAAATCTAATAGTGATATGCTCATTTAATGTATGAATAATCTGGTATTCAGTGAAAGCACAAGCAATAAACTAAAGCATTTGGGATCTAACCACATTTGTGTTACTGAAAGACATCCTTCTTTCTCTAGGCTTCATTGCCTACTGGGCTCAGTGTATCATAAGCTACACCTTAGCAAATAATGACCAACTTCCCCAAGCTTTGCCCAGCATAGCTGCATATAATACTATCTTCTGGCAGTGACCTATGATGTTTCAATTATTGTGAGTGTATTTGTTAGAATTCTTTATGCTCCTGGCATCAGTTCCTTGAATTTCGTTTTTCAAAATACACTCTTGGAAAACAAAATATAATGAGGTCTCATAAGCAAAAGGAAAGCAGTTCACTTAAAAAGGTAGTCTTTAGAGACCAACCCAGGCTTTCATGTTAATAGAAGGCCATGGTAAATCAGTGACAGAGATCAGATTAATAAAGAAATTTGTTATATGTATTAATAAGAAACAGTTTTATACTCACAATATTTTTCTAGAAATTTACAAATCAGGAAAATATTTAGAATACATGTTTTTGCTTTACACTGGGACTATATTGTCAGTGCTGCCTTAAAATCCTGAATCTTGAATTAGGGGATGGAGGGGCCTTGACTTTTGTCCATGCTCTGCCTGTTCCTAGTTGTCTATCTAGATAATTAATAATTTTTTAAAATACATTATTCACTTGATAATGAGAAAATTGATACAGTTTACTTTGGATCAGAGAATTAATTACTTTAATACATTTGTCCTATAAGAAATGAGAAAGTGGATGTAAAATCTGATGATTACTTATATATCTGAAATCTCATTCTAAATGAAAAGTCTCTAAAATATAATTTCATTTTCCAGTGAAAAATTATACATACATCACCAACTGATGAAAATAGGCATTCTGCTAGCTTTTAGATAGGGAAAATATTCAGAATATATAGAAAAGTCCATTTTTATTTAAAGTCACTTTCTTCATTTCATAAACTCAGAATCCTGGTTTCTATTGATGATATCATTCTTCAGGGCTTCTTTTACATGCTTGTTTTGAAGGCTGTAGTTCAAGGGGTTCAGCATGGGGATGATCACTGTATAGAAGACAGAGGCCATCTTGTCTGTGTTAAGGGAATGGTTTGAGCTTGGCTGTAAGTATATAAAGATCAGGGTGCTGTAGAAAATGGTGACTGCCAGCATATGAGAACCACATGTGGAGAAGTCTTTGCACCTGCCTTCAGCTGACCTCATCTTCAGGATGGCAGAAATAATGAACATGAAGGAGACAAAGACTGTCAGGAGGGAGGAAATGAACATGATGCTAGCACAGGCAAAGATCCATAGCTGTTTGGAGTGAATGTCTGAGCAAGTTAGCCTGAGGAAAGGCATGTCATCACAATAGAAATGATTGATGATTTTGGAGTGGCAATAAGAGAGGCGGAAGGTGAGGATAGTATGAAACAGTGCAACCAGGATGCTATAGCTATAAGGGGCCACTACAAGCTGAATACAGATTCCTGGGGACATCACGACCATATACAGGAGGGGATTACAAATGGCCACATATCAATCATATGCCATGGAAACCAGTAGCAAGCACTCTGCTGTCATGAATGCCAGAAAACAGCCCAAATGAGCAGCACATGCATTGAAGGAGATAATATTTTGTTTGTACAAGAAATTCCCAAGCATTTTGGGTGTAATAACAGAAGGGTAGCAGAAATCAACAAAAGCCAAGTGGCTAAGGAAAAAGTACATTGGTGTGTTGAGTCTTGCATCTATTCTAATGACTAGGCTCAAACCCAAGTTGCCCTACTACTGTGAATAGATAGATGGACAAGAAAACCACAAAAAGGGGCATCTTCAACTCCTGATGATCTGTGAGTCCCACAAGGATAAATTTTGTCACCTGGGTGCAATTAATTGAAGCCATGTGTGTCTTCAGGGCGTCTGGATGAGGAAGATGAAAGGAGAATTAAATATGCTTTACCATTTCTATAAGTGATCTTTTTATAACCTAATATCCTGAGGAGAGTGTTTATTGTTAAAATGGAGTAAGAATATCTTATTATTAACAAACTGGGAGATTGGAGATGGGTCAGAGAGCCAAAAGAGATATGTTTGGAAAAGGCATATTTCTGTCCCTCACTTCCACAAATCATTGTTTATACAAAGTTAAAAGCTATAGGGTAAGATTTAGTCCACATTGGCTTAGTCTTCATTCAAAACTCCTGCATATTATATTTATTTAAAATTTAACCTTATTTTTTCAAAATTTAAAACTATTGTTTTTTTTTAAGAAATGTTAACATTGATAACATAGAGGAAAATGAATCTTCTTCAGTGGCATCAGTCTGACAGACCTGTAATTTTTCCTGTGCAGACTGCTGCAATGGTGACAGAGGGAGAATCCTCTATTTTCCTATTCTACCTTTAGCATTTACCATAGACTCATCACCAGAGGTTCCTACACAATCTTCATAGACTAATAATGTTTTTCTATATCTCCTGATCTCTTTCTCTCATTTGTTTTTTCCCTTTCTCTCACTTTATATTTGAAAAATGAAGAAAAAAGTTTTTAAGAAAAAAACACAATTACTTTTTACATACTGAAAAGGCACACACTAAAAATAAATGCTGTATAAATAAAATAAAGACTTCTATTTCCTTACTTCTTTTTCACTATTTACTAATGGCTCTTGTATACTATAATTCTTGTTTAAGTTATCCCCAAAAGGTTTAGGATTATGGGCTTTTCATTTTTTTGCTTTAATTTAAGACATTTATTGAACAGCGACTTTGTTGTTAGTAAATAGCTTCAAAGTAACTCCCTGTAAATTTATCCTAAATAAATGTGTGATATTTCTTCCCAGAATTCTGACATGCAGGCAGATATTTAATATCAATCGCTAACAACATTTTCAAAGAAGAAAATTAAATCCTAGTAAACCTTCAATCTTATATGCTCTAATTTTCTTCTGAACAAATGAAAGTACATTTTAAGAAAAGAGTAAGAAGTAAAAA
>JAQZBX010079390.1:0-13967 GCA_029593785.1 Cabassous unicinctus | reverse complement strand
AATGAGAACCCTCATCCACTGCTGGTAGGAATGTAAAATTTTCCAGCCATTGTGGAGGACGATTTTGCAGTTCCTCAAAAAACTAAATATAGATTGCCATATGACCTAGAAATTTCACTGCTAGGTATATACGCAGAGAACCTGAAAGCAAGGACACGAACAGATATATGCCAACCAATGTTCATAGCGGCATTATTCACTACTGCCAAAAGTTGGAACCAACCCAAATGCCCATCAAAAGATGAATGGATAAACAAAATGCGGTATATACATACAATGAAATATTACTCAGTTTTAAGAAGGAATACAGTACTAACACATGGGATAACATGGATGAATCTTGACGACCTTATGTTGAGTGAAGCAAGCAAGGCATTGAAGGACAAATATTTCATGACCTCTCTGATATGAATTAAGCAAATCAAACTGACTCAGTTAGCTAGAGTCTGGAACAAAGGTTTACAGGAAATAGGAAGGTAGAAGAAGTTTGTGAGCCAATCCCCATATGGGTGAAATCTATGATGAGTTGGAAATGAGTAGTTGTGCAGAAAAGAGATATGACAGGGATGTAGGGATGTTATTGGGTTTGGCAGTGCAAACTTTACAGGGGGATAGGGTGGGGAGTATGGGTGGGCTGAACCAAGGAACTGAGAGGAGAGTTGGAGGAGTGAATAGGTGAACACTGGGGATAGGTGGGTACGTGGGTGAAACTACAATGTTGAGAAAACTCTATTGGCAATATGACAAGGAATAGTTACTGGTTTAGGGTGTTGAATGTGGGGGGGAGCGCAATTGGGACAGGGAGGCCTGATATGTTCCCAAATGGGGGAAGGGGATGTCTCTTGAGAGAATGGGCAGTTCCTAATAGGTAAGGTCAGACTAAAATGCCCAGTTCTCAATGTTGTTGCAAGTATCTAAGAATATTTTCCTTCAAGAAGTGAAGTCTGGTGGTCTCCATGGGCTCTGAGGGGAGGGGGAAGGAGGAATAGGAGAGATTGAAGAGGGGGTATTTGCGGGCAATGGAAGTGTTCTGAATGGTCATGCAATGATGGATACAGGCCATGTTAAATTTCATCAAAAAATTATAAAAGTGTATGGTCTAAAATGTAAACCATAATGTAAACCATTGACCAAGGTTGATAGCTATGTTTCAATATTTATACATCAGTTGTAACAAATGTACCACCACATGTAAAAAGATTATTAATAGGGAAGAGGGAAAAGGGGGAGGATGTTGGGTATATGTTAGTCCCCTATATACTGTATGTAACCTTACTGTGACGTAAAACTACTTTGAAGACAATATATTAAAAAAACAGTAAGACACTGGTGACGAAATGGAAGAAAATGCTACTGTACATGCAGGACAACTGATATTACAGTGATGAAAGGAAAAATGTCAAAAATAATTTATTTTATTTTATTTTATTTTTTTAATGTTTTTCATTTTTTCAGTAACTCAATCTTTTTTACTTTATTTTAGTTTTACTTTCTCTACATTATTATGTTTTTTATTTCTTATGTTTAAACCCATCTTTATTATTTCATTTTCCTATTAATCGAATTTGGCAATATTCTTGGCTTCATTTTTAAAGAGGTTTTGGATCACAGAAGGGTTACAGCTATGGCAGGGAAGGATCAATGGGGTGGGGTTTCAGTGATAGTGGATACATGGGAGGAAGTTCACCTGGGCATGCATATAAGATATATAATTATGTACAAATGTTCATGGAGCATTGCCACAGTAATTGGAGATTCACACAAGTAAAAGATTATTGAATTCCCATCCTGGGGAGCTCTGCCACATTCTCTAATGGAAAAGCAGAAATCCCCCGAGTGAAAGGGCAATGGCTAATGAAGAAGGATGTCCATTGATGGGCCCTTGATGTTGACAACTATGCTTGTGAGCTTTTTGTTCTTGAATTTGCAACTTAGCCTAGTGTTGAAGAGTGCCTAAAAGTTGCCTCCTGAAAGCCTCCTTGTTGCTCTATTGTGAACTCTCTCTATGCCAAACTCAGCATATAAATACATCACTTTCCCCGTGCATGGGACATGACTCCCGGGGATGAGCCTTCTTGGCACCGAGGGATTACTACCAAGCATCAGCTGGTGATACAACTGGAAAAAGACTTTGAATAAAAGGGGGGAAAGGTAAAGACAAATGAATGTATATGGCTAAGAGACTTCAAAGTGTGTCGGGAGGTCATCTTATGCATGTCTCAGCAGTATCTCATAAACACCAAAGTAGATACTATCCCAAATAGTGGGGTTCCTGAGGGATCTGAAGACACCCAGGACTTATGGTCATGGCAGATAGCCACGGTCTTTGGAGCCTTGCCAGTAGCCCTACTTTGGAATTTGTGGTCCTGAGTGTGACAGAGTTGGACTCAGATGTGACTTCTCTACACATGACTCTTCTGTCCCTTTTATTTGAACCTATAGTTGATGCTGGAGTTGGTACGTGTACACCCAAGAGACTTTAACCTTTGGTCTGTCCATTTGGCAGATGGGCCCTGAAATTCAACAGAGTTGCAATACCTACTCTTCAGTTCACTGGACTCACCCAGGACAACTAACAAGGAGATGATGATGGACAATGACCATCCCAAGGGACTGAGAGAGTCTACAACTGCAAGCAAGAGAGTCCCATCCATCTGTCCCATGGGATCAAAGCCTCCTCTCAATTAGAGGGGGAGTGGGCATCACCATCCCAGAATCCTCAGGATTGGGGAATGAACTATGGACTAAAGTAGACTTACTGGTATTCTACTATAGACTTATTGTGGTTCTATGAATGGAAGAAACTATATCATTCATGTGGAGGCAGAGGTCACTGGAGGTTCTGAGGGCAGGGAAAGGGAAATACAAGTGAAATATGGGGCATTTTGGGGACTTGAGAATTTTCCTGAATGATATTATAGTGACAGATGTGGGCCATTACATATCATGCCATAACCTATAAAATTGTGCAGGAGAAAGTGTAAACTACAATGTAAACTATAATTCATGCTCAGTGGCAATGCTCTAAAATGTTTTCATCAATTTTAATGAATGTACCACACTAATGAAAGATGTAGTTTATGTGGGAAAATGTGAGAGGTGTAGGAAGCGGGGCATATGGAAATCCCCTATATTTTCATGTAATGCTTATGTAATCTAAATACTTTAAAAAATATTTATATATATATATATATATTAAAAAAAAAACCTACAAAACTACTTTCAATTTTTAAAAGCTGGTTGAAAGAATTAAAGACCTATATAAATTAAAAAAAAACACTCAGTGTTCATTTGATAAGAAGACTTAATATTGTTAAAATGGCAACTCTCCCCAAGCCCCTCTAAAGTTTCAAACCAATCCCTGACAAAATACCATCAGGCTTCTTTGCAGAAATTGGCAAGGTGATCCTAAATTTCATTAAAAATTTCAAGGGAACCATAATGGACAGAACAATCTTGAAAAATAATAACATATTTGCAAGATTCACTTCCCAATTACAAAACTTACTTATCAATATTGGATAGTACATTAATGAATATTGGGCAGAATTGACATAAGGATAAACACATAGATCAATGGAATAGAACTAAGAGTAGAGAAATAAGCCCAATGATTTTTAATGGGGGGGGGTGCTAGACAATTTATTGGGGGAAACATGAGGATTTTCACAAGTGTTCTGGGACAAATGGATATCCATATGCAAATGATTAATTTGGACCCATTCCTCACACCATAAACATTATTAACTCAAAGCAGATCATATGGCTAAAAATAAGAGATAAGCTACAAAAGTCTTAGAAGAAATTATACGGGGAATTCTTCATGAGTTTGACTTAGGCAAATACATTTTAGCTATGACAAAAAATGCCCGAAGTGACCAGAGAAAAGTTAAATTCGTCACCATCAATAAAGTAAAAATGCAACCCATAAAAATAGGAGAAAGTATATGCAAGCCATATATTTGATAAGAGATTTGTTTCCAGAATATATAAAGAACACTTACAAGTCAATAAGAAGAAGAAATATAACCCCCAAATGGACAAAGTACCTGAATATGAATTTCTCAGAAAAAATATATACAAATGGGTAATCAGCACATGAAAATATTCTAAATATCATAAGTCATCAGGGAAATGAAAACCAAAATCACACTGAATTGCTACTTCACACACAGTAGGACAGCTAGAATCTAAAATTCAGATAATAAGTGTTTTCAAAGATGTGGGAAAAATGAAGCATTCACACACTGCCGGTGGGAATATAAAATTGTGCAACCTCTTTGGAAAACTGTCTGGCAGTTCCTCATCATGCTCAAACTACAGTTACATCACCCCAAAATTCCAATACTAGTTATATACCCACTGGAAACGAAAAGATATGCCCATACAAAAGTTGTACACACATATTCTTAGCAGTTTTGCTCATATTCAAAAGATGGAGACAATGAAATGTCCATCAACTGATGAAAGCATAAATAAAATTTGGTATCCATATAACGCAATATTATTTGGCAATAAATAGAGAGGAAGTACTGATACATACTACTACATCACTGAATCTTGGAAACGTTATGCCAATTGAAAGAAGACAGTCACAAAAGATAACATGTTATGTGAATCTATTTATCCAAGGTATCCAGAATAGGCAACTCTTGAGAAAATAGATTAATAGTTGCCTTGGGTAAGAGGTTGAGGGGAAATTGTGAGGGACTGCTAATAGATACAGGATTTCTTCTTCATGGGATAAAATGAAATAAATTGTGATGACAGTTCTAGAACTCGAATTTATTAAAAACCGAGAAATTGTACAGTTTAAATAAGTTCATTTTATAGTATATAAATTATATCTCAATTATTTGTTATTAAAAATAAGTACAGGGGGATGCTGAGAATCCAGAAGAGTGTATTGTGAGTGAGTATTTTGAGTAAGGCATTTTCCATATTTGGGAAAAATAGCTTGGCTAGGTTAAATCATTGAAAGTAAAATTTTAATTGGGTGGATGGGGAAGTTTATGAGCGATTTCAAATACCAGGCCCAGAAGTTTAAAAATAATTGTGTAGAGGATGGAGAGCTATTAAAGACTTTTGAGCTGGAGAATGAGAAAACCAGATCCGTGTTTCTGAAACACAGAAGTGGCAGTAATCAGAACGATGAATTAGAGGGAGGAGGCAGTAGGAGAAGACTGTGTTCTGCTAAAGTGTCAAATGGGTGTGCTGGAAAAAAGTAAGTAATGCTAATGGAGTTTTACACTAGTCTATGTAAAGCACGAGCATTTAAATAGAACAATAAAAGAAGGAAAGGCTTGGAATGGATAGATAATAAATTTGTTTTTTATTATAAGAGTTGAGGTTTTGGTGGAATATCAATGTGAACCTATAAAGCAATCAGTTAGACATGTGACCTGCCAAGGTTGGGAGAACTGACATTTTTCAGGATGTTAATTACCATGGTTAATTGACACGGTTTGTGTACCCTAGATTTGTCACAGCCATCTTTTCTCTAAATTATTGATTTTTAGCACTTGATTAGCAGTACAAGGAGACTCTTGTATCATGGTGATGATGGAAAACACTAAATCAAGCCAGACTGATCCCTGACGACATTTTTGTGATAATTAGGAAAAGGCACGTCTGCAGCTCTGTGCCAGGGTACATAACTTGGCAAACAGAGCTTGCACCGGATTGCAGCTCCCAGTCCCTTCCTCAGTTATAGAGCCCTATTCAAGGGAAAATCTGTATGACAGCATTCAGGGATCTTGCCCTAATTAACTCCAACAGACTATTTCCAAATTACATTTAAAAAGTAGAATAAAATCACTGTATACACAGGGGATGTTATTTGACCCATGGTATGTATAACTCCATTAGAAATATCATTGATAATTTATAGTAAAATCACTATATATTTTGAATAGCTACACCAGGAATTTCTTAGTGATATTTTACCATCTGTGAAATCATTTGAAGCTCCTTGTGAGTGATCTTGGCTTCACATTACACCTTGAATATCCCAAAGCATGCATGACTAACTCACAGGTAATTAGGGCTGGACTCCTGTGGTTTATTTTACTTTTATTACGGGACTGATTAAATTGCACATAACTGCTGCAAATCACCTTCTCTTCCAGAAACCTATTTCCACTGCATTGTTTTCCCCACACTAGACTGAGAGTTTTCATGTGTGACATCAATCTTATGATAATTGTAAATGTTATATTAGAATAAAGGAATAGTTAGTACACTGTGCTGAGACTATACAAGTTAAAAAGAAGCTAGACTAACTTTGCAATTTTCTTAGGAATATTTCTTGGTTCATGAAGTTGGAACAGTTCCATGGATCTTGATTTTAGTTTGAGAATTCTGTTCCATTGTATGTAAATTTGGGTGTGATATCTAACTCTGTATTTCAAGGGTCTCATATTCACCATCAATAGACACTTTAAAAGTAATTCATGAAGATTAACAACTAAAAATGCTAAAATAGTGCTTGGTAATCTTTGGATAAATTTAATAAAGGATTGAAAATATATTAAACCTTCAAAAATTCAACATGGTATTTGAAAATCATCCATTTGTCCTATGAATATGCCTAGAAAATTTTTTTAGACTGATAAGAATAACAACAGCATCACAATTTTGCAAATGAGAATTGAACATAAATATCACAATCTAAGTATAGAATTTCCAGTGACTCAAATTAATCTTCCTTTGGACACCTGTTTCTCAAGACAATTGGTGTCTATGGTACCTTATAACTAGAAAACTGCCTGTCTTAGTTTCCCAACCACTAAAACATATCATACAATGGTTGGCTTAAACAATGGAAATCTTTTAGCTCACAGTTTTGAGGCGGGAGAAGTCCAAAATCAAGATGCTACAAGGCGAGGCTTTCTCCCTGAAGACCATGGAGTTCTGTGGCTGCCAGCGATCCTTGGGTCTATGGCCTCTCCTTTCTCTTCCAGGCTCCATTGACTTCTAGCTCCCGGCTCCTTCCAATGGCTTTCTCTCTCTATGCCTGAATTTCATTCTTTTTATCAAGGGTCAAGTAATACACATTAAAGCCCAACTTCATTCAGTTGGGCCACACCTTAACCAAAGTAACATCTTCAAATGAGTCCACCAGAATGCAGATCAAGGACATGTTCAAGCTGTGGTACACAATTCAATCCACGTGAGGGGAAAAAATCATTCAGGAATACAAATGAATATTTATTTATTCATAATTTTAGTTGACATCCAATGTCCCTTCCTGTCCTGAGTTTTTTTGCAAATATTAAGAACGTAAATTCTTCATAGCCAACGTGAAACACATTTACATTTTTTAAACCTTAAAAGAGATTACCTTAAAAGAGATCCTGACAAAATGCATATCGATGTGCTAACATCTATGTATGTGTTTTAAAAAGTCACTACTATTCTCTTTCAAAATGTTTATATTATTTATATTTAAGAGCCACAAAATAATAAATAAATAATTTCTTTTAAGTGCCTTCCTTTCATCGGTCTTCAGATGAGTTTCTTACTTTGAGTGAAAGTTGGATTATCTTACATGTGTTCAAATAAGGCCACTAGTGCCTGAGACCAGTCACCTCTACTAACTGGAGGTGTGATCTAGGATCTTAAGTGAGTTGACTTAAGTTTCATATGATTAGATTTCCATAAAAAAAATGGGGGGAAGTAACTCTAACTCCTCAGGTTGCTGTAAGAATCAGATGAGTTATTTGCAAAAGTCTTAGAATGTGGCACAATCTGAAAGTTTGTTAAATAAAAATTTAAAAACCCATCTCATAAATGAGGTTATTGGTGGGAAAAGAGATCATATTACCTTCCTTGTCATTCAACTCTGAGAGTGCAGAGAGTTTTATTAATACCAGGTGACAGGCCTAGAACAGCCTCAGAGCATTAGTAATTTTCCCTGTAATCCCAAGCATATTTCATCTCCTGCTAAAAGGCAGCGGAACCATTGGGTTGAATCAATAATATTTAATTGCTTTTTTTATTTTCTTCACAAAGTTCCAGTTGCCTAAATCACGTTTCCTGCCCTCAAGTTTAGGACAGATTACACAAGATATCTAGACATCAGTATAGAAGCAGGTGACACAAACTAGTCTAGTGATTTAGTGACTTTTAAAAGGAAGGCAATGGATAGTAGCCAAGTTCTCCTGAAAAGGTTAGGAATTCTGTAAATTAATTAACAAGAACTTATGTATTTTAAGGTCTACAAAGAAGTCTGTGTGTCATATGAGTGGGGCTTTTTTGGCCTTTTAAGAAATTAGACATGTGGACAGCAAATGGAAATTTAAATATACAGGTGAAACGGCAAGGAAAAAAAAAAAGGCCACTGGAAAATTATTTGAAAAATCCAACATTAAGCAACTTTATTTTAAAAGACACAGCCACCAGAATACACTGAAATGAAATAAGACCAATAAGAATAAGTTAAAGACTTTGACTCCTTTGTGCTATTTTATTTAGATACTCTTTCTCTGCATTTGAACATAGTAATAACTGTACTATAATAGTACATGTAGTACATAGTACATATGTATATGTACATATACATATACATTAGTACATAGTATAATAGTATAATAGTATAATAATAGTATAATAGTACATAGTACTAACTGTACTATAATAACTGTAATATAGAAGAACCCTAGTCATCTTGCATGTTAGTGTAAAGGAAAGCACCTTGAAAAAGAATTTATAGCAAATAAAGTAATAAAGTGAAATGTTCTGTGAAAATCGACTTATTTTTTCTTTTTTTTTTTCCGAGTCTACTTTCTTACCATTTCCAGACTACTAGATTCACTTTATACCGTGATAAATTATAGCAAGTCAAAAGAGTTCCATTAGGTACTAAATATGGAAATTTATGGTTTATGGCAGTTCTATGTAAAACTGGAACTTGAGATTTGCATCAGATAAAGTTGTGCTGTGTGAGGAACAAATGCAGGAGATACTTTTGTGCTCTTTCTTTCCTAGCTAATATAGAGTATTGCTATCTTGATGAGTCACGAAATTTTTTAATGTTACAGCTAAAAAATAGTGATGAAAATACAATTCTGTGATTATATCAAATACCATTGATTGTACACTTTGGATGAATTGTATGTTTTATTAATATGTATCAGTAAAGTTTATAGGTTTAAAGAAATATCAGATTCTTTTGTCTGTCTTACAAGACTTTGGTAAAAGTAACAGGAAGGTCATTACTTTTTTTGTTGTTGTTGTTAATCTACTTCAATTTGGAATTATTGCAAAACAAACACAAATATTCAATGAGACAGATGGGGCCATAAACATTTGTTATTTGGTAAGGTACTTTCTTTTTGATTGAGAGGTTAAATGAATGTGTAAACATAGCAACCAGCTCTCCAGCTGAAGATCAGCAAAGCAATTCTAAAATAATATACATGACTTTTGATGGTATCTATTGATAATCTATATATCCTGCTAAGATTTTGAGCTCTAGTCATAGTAATAGACTTCATTCAAAGAGAAGTAAAAAGAAACACACAGACACACACATATCATCTGAAAAACAATATAACACCAAAGGAGAATCACATAACTTCTATGAATTAAAGATAATTTTAGAGTGATATAGAACTTTGTGCTCCTAATATGTTGACTTAAATTTGAAAACCCTTGATTCTGGCTTTAATATCTATGCATTCATGTAATATCTTTGGAATATTATCTGAATAACATAATTTGGTTGTCCTTTGTTAATATTATTGCCTTCATCGAAATGTCTACTTTACGGGATGAATTTGCATTATTCCTCAAATTGGTCATTATATAATCCTGGTATAAACTCTTCAAAGATTACATATAAAAACACTTTTGTTGATATTACAACAATTATATTCCCCAAGTCAACATCTGATATCATGTTTATAATGAAATGATTGGATGATAGAGGGTGTAGTCAAAATTAAGACAAGGGTGTCATAGTAGCACTTAACAGAATTTGTAGTTATTTGTGCAACTATTTTCTTAATATTCACAGCTTCCATTTTCTTACTCCATTGGGGACCTGCTTGTGTTGTTCACTATTACATTTACAGAATTTAGCAAAATAAATATAATATAATCACAATATAAATATTTGTTAAATTAATGAATGAATAAATGAGTAAAAGCTAAAACTAGAATTATTCTACAATCATTTCAGTGACTGATTATAAGAAAAATAAGAAGATAAGTTTTAGGAAGGATGGGGAACAATGCTATTAAAATCAACTTTCTGTCTGTATAGAAAGATGATAAAATATGGAAAACGACAGAACTAGATGTAACTTCTGACCAGATAGCAGTGAGAAATCATGGTCTATAACAAGGTTCAGGAAATCAGCTTGTGGCTTCTGAGCTAAGAATATATTTGCTTTGTTTTTACATTTTTAAAGGGTTGTAAGAAGAACAAGAATAGGAGGGTGAGGGAAGAGAGGAGGACAAATAGGGAAAGGAGAAGGGAAGAGAGAAGGAGAAAAAGTAGAAAGGAAAGGAGGAGGAGGAGGAGGAGGGGAGAAGTGTGAAGATAAACGAAATGAATTATATCTAAATTTAAAAGAGTAAACATAAAAAGATCTCTAAAACAAAGTGTTAAGTAAAGAGCGGGAAAAAAAATTACCCTCTTTATCCAGAGGTGCTGAACTTTGAGACAAATAATGTAACTGAATGTGTCTGTGTTTATCCTACTTGAGGAGAAGTTGAGGATATTTTTTTGCATCATGATTTGCATGTTGGCTATCTCCTACTCCAGGTCTAAAATAATTCCCTTTATGGTTTAGCGTCTAATTGTGGAGAAAATCAAGTAAAGAAGATATTCTTCATTCTTCTAAGAAGGGAAAAAGAGAAAAGTCTTTTTCCCAGCGGTACCTAACTCCTAGTCATCTCTTTGAGGGCAAAATAAAATTGGACCCATAATTAAAAAGGATAGATAAAGATTACTGACCAAATACTTATACAAATGTAAATAAACCACAGATACAACTGTGTCATTTAACAATCATAAAATCTTTAAAAATTTTTGTATACTGTGAGTCTCTAATAAGGTTTCATTACTAGTTAGTAATAATATCATGAAGAACACATACCATTATGTTAATCTATTTACGCATGTACAATTTTGGCTTTCTTTTTAAGCGCAACTGCTCCCAAGGTCCCCTAACTTAGCTATCATCAGAACAAGTGTTATCTATAATATTTGCTATTAAGGGAGAAACCTCTACTCTAATTCAAAGAACATAAAGGACAGCTTTTTCCTGTGTGAGCAAGCTGGACTTATTGCTATTTGAATCTCACTGGCAGTATGTAGGTAGTTCCAACTTGCAAAAGGGTTGTGCATCACAGTTTCCTTTAGAAGACATTTGTGAGCTTGCAAGTTCTTTATCTGTAGAAACAGTATCTTAAAAGAACATTTCATTTACTGAAATTAAACTTTATTTTCTGATTTATATTTCTCTTTTGAAATGAGTGGCTGTCCTTTTCCCTCTGTTTTCCTTTTTTGCTGTTGTTAATTTTTCATTTCTTCTGGATTTCCCTGTACCACAAGAACAAAATTATCATTTTCCTAGACAAGTTTGCAGGCATCAAGAGTTCCTTGCTGTGCTTTAGGAATCTATATGTTCTATTGGTCTGTTTTTCCTGCCTTTCGCAGTCCACATGGGCTGCCCACCTCCCTTGACAGTCTACATGGGCTGCGCTACCACCAGGAATCAGCTTCAACCCAAGTAAAAGGCACTGCGACCTTAGCCCTGCATCATTTGCGTTCCCAGCACCATTCTAAAGAATAGCATTTGGGGCAGGACAATTGAGGTCTGAAAATTTAAAACATTCAAAACAATAACACAGAAGTCAGCCCAGTTAAGGAACTGTCTGTCTTACAGAATATCCTTGGTCATTACACATTTCACTCAGTCAACTTTTAGAACAGTTTCGTAACTAGACTAATTCACTCCCCTGTTAAGCTTATTATATAGACTTGAGGCAAAGTTCTCACATGGTCTGCTGAGCATATATTCCAAGCCGTTTACCTCATATACACAGGAAGCTCTCTTCTCCTTTATGTTAGCTTGGATGTTTTAATCAGCTCAATATTCTATCTGACAGAGGTCACCATATGAGTGGTATTTTTCATTTTGGCATGGTCCTCATACTTTAAATATAGCATCTTCTTTAATCCTGATATCAGTCTACCAGAATAATCCCTGTAATTAACCCATTTATGAATAAACTAACTCAGAGAGGTTAACTAATTAACCCAAAGTCACATCACCAGGTCTGGAGTTTGCTCCCAATCTAGTGACTCTGGAACATCATTAATTTATCATTAAGTTGTAATATTTTTTATTACAAAATGCAACATTGAAAACAAAGAATGATGTTAAAAGTATAAGCAAATTTCATCCAAAGAATATATTTAGTCTAAAATAGCCTTTGATTAAAATTGCATTAATAATGCTGCCACTAGTCCTTAATTTTATCCAGGCATTTATATTTATTCAGCCATTCACTAGTCACATTATCTAAATAGTTTGCTGATCTTTAAAATGTGCCTGAATTCTTTGGAAAACTCTTAGCTGAAAATTTTCTGTCTATAAAGGCTTCTTGAATTAGAAACATCCACATAGTCTAATGTTTACTTTACTAATATTTTTGGCTCTTTATTCATTGATAGGCCCAGTACTTGGGACAGTATCTGAAATATAAAAGACATCAAATATCTGGTGAATGAGTGAAATATTTGATGTCCATTCAGGTCCATGGGACCCCTGTCTATTTTGATCACAATAAAATAACAAATTGCAGCAAGTCAATTACATTGGGGGTAACAGGATGATGAGAGCAAGATCTTAGCTATTTTCATCAAGTGGGGACAGAATAAAGGGAAGAATTCCCCCTTGCACAGAAGGAGAGATTCTAATGCTAGCTCCCAGTTTCCTTCACCGTAAATCCAAAGCCTACGTGAAGTCTACAGAGATGGTGACAAAGTGCCCTTTAGAGCACTGGCCCACCACAAGGAGGTGAGTGGTTGAACTGTATGTTTGTTTTTGTGGGTTTGTGTGTGTTTTTGAGAGAGACAGGGAGAGAGAGAGAATCAGTGATTATTACATTACCTGAGTTTCTTCTCATCAGCCGGTCACTTTCTCCCCTCCCATTTTCTTTCTTTCTTCCACTGAGTGTATGCAAAACCTTGTCTTAAATTTATGCTTAATTTTTCTTAAGGTGTTCCATGTGGCCACACAGGAAACATTTTCACCAGTGAGACCTGAATGAACATTCTGGTCAGCAATATCATCAAGCCAGCCACTCTGAAGATTGCATAGAGAGGCGACTCTCTTGCACAAGCTACCTACTAACAGGGGAGACCTCAGTGTTCTCTTCAAAGTTAAACTAGAGCTTGCCCGCTGCATATGTAGCACCTATCCTGTTTCTAGGCTCCACACCAACATTACTAGGGTCCATCAAGCAATATGCCTTAAAGACAACCCAAGCACTGTGTCCAGATAGCACTGGACAATTGTTCCAGCTCCTGAACACTGTCTGAGTGGGAGCTCCACCCAGAGGTCTAATATTGTCCACTAGCTTGGAAGTAAGTTCCCAATGAGAGTCTGAAATGTAAGCTGAATACTTCTGGATAGGTTGAGATACCTTTTTTAAAGTAAAAATATCATGTGATCTTTGCCTCTCAGGTTTGCTCATTCCTCTTAGCTACTCTCCCTGCTCTTTGGAAATCTCTTGTTAGGAAGTAGAAGAAGATAAGGAATAATGCTTTACTGAACATTCCTGCATTCCAAACAGACCTGAAACCCAGGCTTAGGGTGTAAAAGAGCCAGCTAGACAAAGAAACTCCACACTTAGCCACACATGTGTATAGTTCACACCAAGCTGACTTCCCTCTCTCAGGTGGAAGAGAAAAAGGAGCTCAGGGTCATTACACAGGCCATTAAGCAAGA
>JAQZBX010079389.1:0-13988 GCA_029593785.1 Cabassous unicinctus | reverse complement strand
CTATTTGGGTTGATTGTACAGTTTTGGAAATGGAGTATTGTGATATTAACACAACATTTTGAGTGTAATTAACAGCACTGAATTATATATATGAATGTATTTAAAAGGTAAATTTTTATATGTATGTTACTAGAACAAAAATTAGAAGATAAAACATAGGACTGTACAACATAGTGAGCCCTATTGTAAACAGTGGACTCACAAAAATGTACATTCACAAAATGTTCTTTCATGAATTATAACAAATGAACCACACTAATGCAAGGCATTAATAAAAGGATGGTATATTAGAAAAAATGCACCTTAATGTAAACTATGGATTATAATTAATAATGGCCCTCCAGGAGTGCCATGTGGTAAAAGCACCACCTCAGGGACCCAGGGTGGGTGCTGAAAGCACGGCCAGAGCAGTGGACAGGACATAAACTGTGCTTAGCTGAACGCAGGGTGGGAGACGTCAACAAGGAGCCGTCTAACCGCCGTTCACAGCTCTTTAGCTGCTGCTCTCCAGGGGCTCTGCTCTGACGGGGACCACCGCTGCTGTTCACTGCTAAGTCTGCCAGCCACTTTCCTCCACCGTGAACTCCTACACAGTGCCTGCGCTTCAGTGCCTCATGCACTGTTCCAGTGTAGTTGCCTGTTGGTGGTGTGTGTGGGAATAACAGTGGCGCAGACACTGCCCTCTCTGCATAGCATCATCCCAGCCCTGGGAAATCAGTTTTGCTGTCTTAGCTCCATTTTGTAGATGAGGAAGCTGAGGCTTGGCGTTGTTAAGTGACCTCAGTTCACACAGTGGCAGAACCAGGACTTGAACACAGGTTTCTCTCATGCCACAGATCAGACCACTTCCACTGACCCTGTGGTCCCCAGCACTTTTTGTGTCCATGGACCCTTCCTGATGGCAGACGTTTCCGCAGGCCCACACATGGTAGCAGTCAGACTCGCCGTGTCAGCTGAGACACTGCGTAATGACCAAGAGCTCCTCTGAATCCAGGAATGTTTTATGAGCCTGTATTCTGTGACTCACAACAGCATCTGCACACAGTCTTAAAATCGTGACACCTGCATGCCTGAGACATAGGCATTTTATTGGCCGACGGGTTGGTGCAGGTGCGGTTTCTTAGGGCCCTCACGGTTGCCCTGGATCTGTGCCCCAGAGATGGGGCATCCCCATGCTGCACCCTGAACCTGGGGACCCTGAGGCTTCTCACGAAGTAGGCTTGACCCATGGGATCCTGTAAAGAGAGCCAGTGTTGGTACCTCTTGGGAAGGCGACCGTGAGCCCTCGTCTGCGGCTGGCGGAGGAGATGGAGGCCATGCTGGCTTCGGAAAGCCCATTGTTATTTTTGCCCATTGGCAGGCTGCAGTCATACACAGTAGCCTCAGTCTCGTAGAGCAGAACCTCTGAAAACAAGCAATCGAAGAGCTGAGAACAGTGGTTAAATACTGTTCCGTTAACTTTCAGCAGAGTTAGCACTCTTCATTTGCTTTTGCCCAGCCTTCAGAGACCTCCAACTATAGTGGCTTGGAAGAAGAAGTTGTACCAGGAGAAAAAAGGAAAAGGAAAAAGAAAAACTCCTTGCATTTATTCTCAGCTTGAAGGGTCTGTACTGCTGAGTCTCATTGTTTTCTTTCTTTCATTCCACAACCCTTTGTTGAGCACCTCATTTCTGCCAAGCACTGTTCTAGGCACTGAGGTTCAATGGAGATCAAAAGAGATGGCCTCAGCCCTTGTGGAGCTTACAGTCTGCTGGGCAGCAGTAAGCTAGATTTTTAAAAGTAAAATATAGATAGTAAGTCAGATAGTGATAAATGCTATGGAGAAAAGTAAAGCAGGGAAGAGCGTGGGACGCTGGTGGAGGCGGCAGGGCTGCTGCTTCAATCGTAGATGCTCGGGGAACTGCTAAGCAACGAGGTGAGGAGATGAGGGAGCCTGGCATGTGGATGTAAGAGAGAGAGCATTCAGAAGGAAGGAACAGCAAGGGCAAAGGCCTGGAATGTCCTGGAACTTTCTGGAATAGCAAGGCCAGTGTAGCTGGAGCAGCGTGAGTGAGGGGGAGGAGTGGGAAGGCTTCACAGGTCCTTGCAAAGACCTTGACTTTGACTCCAAGAGACATGGGTCCACAGGAGGGTTGTCAGCCCAGGAGTGACATGATCTGACTTCCCTGAAGTGTAATTCATATGCCATGAAATCTCCCCATTTTAAGAATACAATTCGCTGATGTTTAGTAAATTTACAGAGTTGTGCAACCATCATCACAACTCAATTTCAGGACATTTCCATCACCCCAATAAGATACCTCATGCCCATGGCTGACATTTTAAAAGGATTGCTTCAGTTCCTATGTTAAGAGGGGTAAGAGGTAGATGCAAAGAAGGTGTTGGGAAAAAATGTTTTCACTGCACAAGTGGATGACAAGAAGCACTAAGAGTAGGGGATAAAGACGTAACTGAGAAAACAGTTTTTTAAAGTACTGGGATTTTAGAGCCTCCTTAGTACTAAAGTTATAACAGAATGAAGGGCCTCCGGCTTTAGAAGCAAAAACAGGGTATTAATAACATACAGAGGACTGTTTAAAAGATGAGAAATTCCAGTATACAAGCTGAGCATGTCTGTGACTCTTGAACTTGAAGGCAACTGAATGCAAGTTGGCTCCCTGCCCTCTTGTACATAAAATGTCTGAACAGTTATAAAACTATAGAACCACCTTACTACCTTAAAAATTCACAGGAAGAAAAGCTGATAATAGCAGGAGTAAATCCAAATGTGTTTCAGCAAACACGCATTGTCCCTACAGCAAAACGGTGGTTAGATGAGGTTACGTATGTCTTGTCACAATGAAAATAAAAAATAAAATTTTAAAAACAGTGGTTAGGTTTCATATTAATTCTTATTAAAATGGTACAGGGAAGCGGGTGTGGCTTAGTGGATAGAGCCCCCATTTACCATATGGGAGGCCCAGGTTCGCGTCCCGAGGCCTCCTTGTGAGGGCACGCCGGCCTGAGCGGTGCGGTGGGCTGATGCAGCAACCTCACCAGGAAGTGGGTGTGGCTCAATGGATAGAGCTCCCGTTTACCATATGAGAGGCCCCGGGTTCGCTTCCCAGCGCCTCCTTGTGAGGGCAGGCCGGCTCGCGCGGAGCCGTGGGCTGATGCCGCAAGACCTCACAGCAAGGGGGAGATAAGCAGACACAGAGAAGATACGCAGCGAATGGACACAGCAGCACAAGCAGCAAGGGGGGGATAAATAAAATAAAATAAATAAATCTTTAAAAAAAATAAAAATTAAAAAAAATAAAATAAAATAAAATGGTACATTTCACTCTCTTCAGCTGGCCTTGATAAAAAATGGGGATATGAGTGAGGATTTTCTGTATTCTACCTGGAAGGCCATAATCTGCTACTACAAAGATTTGGACCAAACACTGAATTCTCACGGGTTTTTTTTTCCTTTCCAACAACTTCTAAATACAGCGGCCAGCTCTTTGTCCCTAACACCGGCTTCTCCTCCAGGACCATCCCATGCCCTGGAGTGGTCAGGTGGGGGTGAACTCTACACTGGGTGGGTCTGCAGTAATTCTTGTCAAATTCCCATAGCTAAAAGCCGTGTATCCCCGAGAGCCCACCACTGGCTCGCCTGCAGGTCACACACCCCGTGGAGAGCAAACGTAAGAGCCCATCTGAGCGCAGCAAGCCGAGCACCAGGGAGCAGAGGCCAGTGAGGCAGAGTTGCAGCCAGGCTTCAGGGATGAGTAAACGTGCTTTCAACTCACCTCCTGCTCTGGCTTGATTTTGCTGCATGTGCTCTGGACTGTTTTCTGAAGTTCAACTCCTGGTTTCTGTTCAAGGTCATGGACAAAAACCTTTTTTGCCTTCCGTTGGGCAGGCACTTCCAGGAGCCTCACACTTGCTCACGGCTGCCTGATTGGGAATGCTCATATCTCGCTGCTGGCCCCAAGGAGCTCTGCTTGGAGAGTTGACCAGCTCCCAGGGAGGGCCGTTCCGCTCGGTGGTCAGCCTGGGGCCAACAACCCAGGCACCCTGGGAGCAATGGTGACAGGGCTTCCCTAAGGCGAATACCCCCTCCCACCCTCTGCTATTTCTTCGCCTGGTGTTTTCAATGCACACAGCAGAGAGAACGACCCCAGAGACCCAGGAACTTGGCAGCTCTGGGTTCTGGCCCAGCTTTGGTCTCACTGGCCGTGTGACCTTGGGCAAACCTCTATTTCCTCATCTGCCAAGGGACAGATGCAACATAAGCCCTCATTTGGGGTGCGGGTGGGGGGAGTCTGGGTCCATCCTTGCTACTTGGCACAAACCACCCTCTTACTGAAGTTTTTTAATTCTTTTGCCGGATTATCACCCTGAGAATAATGGGGTGAAATCAGAATTCTGTGCCCCAGAATCTTTTAACATCAGAGTGAGAGGAGGGCTCAGAGAGCTTGGTGCAGGGGTTCTCAAACTCTTGTTAGCCTGAAACCCTTTAATCCAACAAACTGACATGGTAGAATGGAGCTGCTCTAGTTAGAAAGCGGAATCCAGAGAGAGGAAGCCACCTGTCCTGTGTCACTAGCTGGGCAGAGCTGTCCCCTCCTGGGCACACACCCCCAGGAAGGCCACTGAGCACGTGGCTCCCCAAGATGCATGGGGCCTCAGAACTGTAAGAAAGAGCTCCATGTGGGAGGCGGGGTGTGGGGCGGCAAGGGGGCATGCTAACTTCTGTGCGTGTACTTTGCTGGCGTTTCCCACACTGTGACTCAGTCCTCATAAAGAGCCTGCAAGGCCAGGGTCATTATCCTCTTTCAGGCTCAGAGAAGTTAAGTGTCTTGGCTAAAGCAAGCATTTGAACCCAGGGCTTTGAGACTCCAAAGCCCATGCACTGGCTGTCCTGGGGGACAGCAGTTTATTGACTTGTTCACTCATCCATTCATTTAAATATTGATCATCAACTATATGCCAAGTGCTGTTCTACATCCCAGACACACACTGAATAAGGCAGCTAAGCAGCCACCCGCCTTGACCCTCGATTTTAGAGCAGAAGGCAGATGAGAAACCATTGATGTGAGACAAGAAGAAAAACACAGCGTAAGAGGGTAGAGTGACGGGGTAAGGGGTGCCCCCTCTCATTAGTCTAGGGCTTCTCCAAGGGTGGTCTGTGAGCTGTTTCCAGCCTGCTGTGAGATCAAATAAATGCTTCCTCTCCATTTCCCTACTTCAGCAGTCTGTGGACCAGGGCTGGTCTGTGGACCACACTGTGAACAGCCCTGGCCTAAGATATTTCTTGGTCATTAGATCAGTGCAACAGATTGGGCACTCCCTGCCCCCAGGACTCCTTCGCCCCCGTCGCCTCTCCATTTTCCCCTTCCCACCAGGCTGCACACACCCCAGGGGACCTGTTGCAGAGGAAGGCTCTCCTGCCTGGGGTGTGTGATGGTCCAGGGGCCATCAGGCTGTCCTAAAGGAAGACGTCCCATCCGAGTCCACAGCCAGTCATAAGCCTTGTGGGTGGTAGAAGGAGATCTGGGTTCAAACTCGAGCTGTGTCACTTACTAGCCATGTGTCTTAAAAATGTCTTGTTTCTCCTTAACTCTAAAACAGGGGTTGTGATGCTTTGCTGGACTAGGTCAGGCATATGAGGGGTTTACAACTAACAGGTGGAAGCCCCAGTTACTATGCATACTCACGTGAGCGCATGCGTGTGCTTGTATGGCTGTATGCACATGTGCATGTGTGTGCATGCGTGTGTGACATTGACCTTCTCCACCGCTGTTGGAGTGCCTCCCCAGGACCTTCCGTGGCCAGGAACACTGATGTCTTTTCCCGGGGTCTCTCCCTAGATTGCCAAGGGATCATCGAGGACGTCGTCCTGCTAGGTGCACCCGTGGAAGGAGAAGCCAAGCACTGGGAGCCTTTCCGGAAGGTGGTGTCTGGGAGGATCGTCAATGGCTACTGCAGGTCTGTCAAACCTCTCTCCGGTAGGGAGGTGGCCACACTCCCTGAGCCCCTTGTATGCCCAGGCCCTGTGCTGGGGGCACAGATGCTTGAGGCCTGGCCCCTGGCCTGGAGGATCTCGAGGACCCATGGGGCACTGGCCCCGATAGGAGCAAGGCCCGGGCGTGTTCTGAGTGGGGAGTGCCCATCCCCATAGGATCAGTGACAACAGAAAGATTCAGGAAGGCTCTTCTTGTGCCAGGCCTGGGACCTGCTAAACGATGTCAGCAGGGTTGGAGCTGGGGATGGGGGTGGGGACGAGTGGGACACAGTCTGAAAAACAAAGACTCTCCCCAAATGGGAGGTCCTTGAATGCTGACTAAGGAGCTTCTATGTAAGTTACTAGGCGGTGAAGAAAGGGCATTCAGAGCAAGGGGCCTTGAGGCTGAGTTTTCAGAGCATTGCTCTGGGGTAGGGGCTAGAAGCTGGCAGGGGTGGGGGCCAGTACCCAGACTCCCGGGCAAGAGGCAGGGGCCTGGAGGGGAAGCTGTCCTTGTTTGGGGACTGAGAACAAGGACTTGGAGGGTTGTAGCCCAGGCCATGGCCTGACTTTGGGGAAGGAGAGAAGGTGAAAGCCACCACGGAAACCTCAGGAGAGCCGGCCTGAGACGACCCGTCCCTTCAGCCTCACGGTGAAGCAGAGGACAGGGACAGTGTTCAGGAGCACGAAGCTTGGACTCACCCAGAGCTGCCTGTTTCGTCATCAGTGAAAGGGGTTGCAGTGATGGTTAAATGGTCCGCGGATACAGAGCAGGCGGCGCACGCTCTGCGAAGGACAGAAGCTGTTCCTGGACCACTGCTGTCACCCTCCGTCACTCGGGCCATGCAGTCTACAAGCTTTCAGCGAGCACCAGCCTCATGCCAGGCGCCGTGCTGGCTTCAGCAGGGAACACGACCCAGGCCAGCCTTGGCGAAATCCAGCACCCAGCAGGAAGGAAATCAGGAACGCGGCCAGGGGCACAGACGCTGATACATGGCACCAAAATCCAGCACCCTCGGAAAACCAAAGGCTGTTCTGCTAAGTAGGGTACAGACTAGAGACAAGACGAGAGATGATATATAAACCCCACTCCTCCCTCTGAGTATGGGGTGAGTGACCAGGGGCGCCCCCAGGCTTGCAGGGGTATCATGTGATACACAGACAAAGGCAACAAAAATTATGAATTCTGAAACACAACTGGCCCCAAGGATTTTGGATAAGGACCCTGTGTTTTGGGTAGAAGGCTAACTGCAGGATGCTGACCGAGCCCAGGGCACAGTCACCCAGAGAAGGTGGCATTCTCAGCCAGGTCCAAAGGACAGATTTGGAGTTTAAGAAACAGTAAGGTGGAGTGGCTGGTTGTAAGGGGCAAAAAAGACAAGGGGATAAAAGAGGACTCGAGAGCATAGACGGGGGTGACTGGGAGGATGGTGGCTCCACAAAGACAACTTAAAAATAGGTGGTTTCTAGGGAATGGGTGTGGCTCAAGCAGTTGAGCGCCCGCTTCCCCTTTGGGAGGTCCCAGATTCAGTTCCTGGTGCCTCCTGAAAAAACAAAAACAATCAAACATACAAAAAACAACAAGCAAAACAAATGAAAAAAAAACAGCTCAGGGAGGCCAGTGTGGCTCAGTGGTTGAGCACCGGCTTCCCACATACGAGGTCTCGGTTTCAATCCTCGGTGCCTCAAAAAAAAAAAAGAGTGATTTTTTAGCCATGGATAGAAGGCATTAATCAGGACGTGGGAGTTCACCCAATTAATTTGACTCTATCATTGATACTCCAAGTAAGTTCTTAGAATCAGGGTACAATAGAAAGAACAAAGGAACAAAAGATGAAGAGCCATAATATATAAAGAGATCATGAAAACCAGTTTTAAAAAAAATCAATCCACTAAGAAAACAGCCAAAGGATATCTATACACAGTCTCACAAGAATAAATACAGTCAATAACCATTTGAAAAGACACCCAACCTTACCATTAATGAGACAAATGCCTATTAAAATCAGTAAGATAGTATTTGTCACCCATCAGATTATCAGCCATTTGAAACATGATCGGCTTTCGGAGTTGGTGGAGGAATGAGGAAACAGGCCCTGTCGTGCACTGTTGGAGGCAGTTGGATTTAGTACATGCTTTTGGCAGGCAATTGGCAGTATCTGTCAAAACTTTAAATGGGCCTGTTTTTCTGACCCCACAGATTTTGGCTTCTAAGATTTCGCATTACAGGACACTCACCCGCGTGCACAGTGGTGTCATCACAGCTTCGCTTATGATGGCAAAAGACTTTCAACAGCTAAATGATCACAAAGAGGGGAACAGTTCAGGACAAAAAAAAGCAGCAAGTGCAACAGTTTATACTGTGATCCCATTTGGGAGGAAAACATTTCCTGCATGTGCATAAATGTACATATGTAAGTCTGTAAATGCACAGAAAGGTCTAGAATGATTGTCACAAACTGGTAACAGTGGTCACCCCTAAGGAATAGACAGGGATTGGAAATAGGGTGTGAAAGAGACTCGGTTTTTTTAAAGTATGATTATTTTGAAAGAAAGAAAAGAGAGAGAAAAGACAGAAGCTTTGGTGTCAGACAATCCTGATGAAAAAGTGTGACTTGGGGCAAACAACCTCTCACAGGTGCCCCCACCTGTGAAATGAGAATAATAGTCCCTCCTGCACAAGGGTTCTGGAGAGATTAAGTGAGATTATGTAGGAAAAGGGCTGGCACCTAGTGCCCAATAAGGGGTAGCAGGTAGAATTATCATTCCTGGGCATATTCGCATAGCACATTTTTTGGTACTTTTCATAAACAGCAAAGGGAAAATTAAAATTGCATGTGCACAGTATGAAAGCAGCAGAATCTTATTAAACCCATCTGTTCTGTTGAGAACCAGAGGCTAATAAGCTTGGTTTTCAATTATTTTGTGAGATCCTAGGCCATCTCCCTAGAGAGAGAAAGGAGGTGGAGGACAAGGAACGGCTGTGGTTCCTTGTTGAAGCCAGCGCCAGCTAGGGATTCCTGTCCTTGCCCCCACAGGCCTCCTGGTGGCCCATGAACCTACTTAACCATGGGAGGGGCAGAGCAGGGGGCGTTCAGGCCACCACCACCAACCTATGTGCATATATAAGTGTATAATTTACACTACTAAAGCTCTTTGCAAATCTTTTTTCTTCTTTGAGCTCACTGAGTCCTGGAAGCCAGCTAAGGTGAGAATGACTGCTCCCTTTGGAACCAGGTCATGCTGCAGAGCCAGTGGTTAGAGGGTTTCATTCAGAGCCCCAGAGGGACTTCTTATAGCCAGCACAGAGGTCTCTGTGTGGCCACGAGAGGCCACCACAGGCAAGTCTCTGTTCCCAGTGCCGTGCAGGGAGGGGCCCTGCCACAAGTGGCTCAAGACCTGGTGGACAGGCCAGCCATGACCCCCAGCAGGCCGCGGTGGTGTCGGATCAGGGGTTCAGCTGCATGGTTCGCACAGCAGCAGCATCTGGGGGGCCTGTTAAAACACGAGTGGCTGGGCCCCCTCCCCAGAGAGTCTCTCATTCAGGACGTCTGGAGTGGGGCCCCAGAATTTGCAGTTCTAACAGGTTCCCAAGTGACCACACTTTGAGAACCACTGATTTAGAGAAACCAGAGACTGAGGCCCAGCTTAGCCTCATACTGACCAGGATCTCCCAGACAGCAAGTGCCCATTAGCCTCCTTCCGTGGACCAAGCCCTCTCACACCTTGGCTCCCTGGATGCTTGCAGAATGAGGAAACAGCAGCTAGCCCAGAGCTTGTGAGTATCCAAGCTGGCATTTGAACCAGGTCTCTCTGGCCCCAAGTCTGTCCCCAATCCTGGGTGCAGTGCTGCGTCAAGGCTTAAGAGAGATGATGGGGAAAGCAGCTGTATCCTGGGTTGATCTGAGTCTAGCAATTAGACGGTAGGGTGCACTGAATTGGCTTGAACTATATACGGACAAGCAGTATAAGATACTTAGTTTTCCCCATACGTATCTTTTATTTTTAATTGTCAATTCTATTGAGAAATTGAGAGAACAGTGCAATAGACTGTATACCCCTCACTTAGATTCGCCAGATGTTCACATCTTGCCACACCAACTCCCTCTACACGTGCACACACACATGCATGCACACACATTCCCTTTTGCCCACGCATCCCAAAGTAGACTGCAGGTAGCATGGCCTCCTCTCCTTAATGTTTCAGCATTCATCTCCCACAACCACACACACAAAAGAAAATCAACAGGGAGCACATGTGGCTCAAGCGGTTGAGCCCCGCCTCCCACATGGGAGGCCCCGGGTTCAGTTCCTGGTGCCTCCTGAAAAAACAAAAACAAGGAAAACAAACAAAAAAAACCAACTCAGGGAAGCTGGTTGAGCTCCAGCTTCCCATATAAGAGGTCCCAGGTTCAATCTGTGACCCCCAGCACCTCAAAAAAAAAAAAAAAAAAATCAACATAAACTTATTAACATCATCCAGTAACAGTCACTTTCAAGTTTTGCCATTTGCCCAAAAAGGTCATTTATAAGTGGATTTCTTCCCCCAACCCAAGGTCCCCTCTAGGTTCACATAATGTGTCTGGAGGTTATGCCTCTGTAGTCTCCTCGTCCCTCTGCCAGTCTACCCCACCCCCATCCAGAACAGTCCTCCCTCCTCCCTTGTCCTTGGTGACATGAATCCTTGGAAGAGGCCAGGCCACTTGTTCTGCAGAATGTCTTAGTTCTTGATTCATCTGTCTCTTCCTGGTTAGATTCAGGGCAAACACTTCCAGCAATGATGTGTCCCTCCCGCTGCCTTCCATCAGAGAACATAATCTCAAGCTGTCCCATGTCACTGGGACCACTTGGCTCATGGGGTAGGGGAGGTCTTAGTTCATCTGACTTTCATTGTGAAGGCACATTTTTTTCTTTTGTAATTAAAGTGGGGAACATAGATCGAGTGACTGCCGTTGCCCAGCATCTACCCTGATGGGTGTAGCATCCATTGAAGAGCTCCAGTTGATGATCATTGGTGGATGCATTTGTGCCTTTTAATAATTTCTTAACTTGAGAAAGCAGAGTATGCGAGAAAGAAGAGAGAGTTTGGGATCCACAGCTCAAGGAGCAACAAGGCCTGGGGATACAGACCTGGCCTCTGAGGCCCAGCAGACGTGCCTTCCCATCTTGGCTCCGCCATTTACTACCTGCCTGGCTTTGCACAAGTTATTTTGCCTCTGGAGCCCCAGTTTCCTTGTCTGTGAAATGGAGCTGACTGTCGATGACCCACTTGTCCCAGCTTTCCTGGGACTTTTTTGATTTTAGCACTGAAATTCCTACATCCCAGTCAACCCCATGGTCCCCAGCTAGCGGGGATGGTGGTTCATCCCGTCACACCTCCGTGCAGAGCTTCGTTGAAGATGGAATGAGTGAAAGCAGGCAAAGCCGCTGATGAGTAGAAACGGGGGAAGCCCAGGCCAGGGCCAGCCAGCCTGGGAAGGGATGGAGGCAATGTCACCAGGGCAGGGAGAAGGAGGACGGCCTCCAGGGAGCCTCCCCTGGCCTCTAAGAGCAGTGCCCTAGGTCAGGGGTCAGCAGACGTTTCTGTAAGAAGCCAGGCAGTGAGTATTTTATAGGCTTTGGGGGCCACATACCGTCTCTGTCCCATATTCTTTGTGTTTGTTTTTACAGCTCTACAAAAATGCCAAAACCATTCTTAGCTCCTTAGAAATCAGGCAGAGAGGCAGATTTGGCCCACAGGCCTAGCTTGCCAGCCCCTGCCCAGGGTCAGTGCTTCTTACACTTTAATGGGCACAGTAATCACCTGCAATCCTGTTAAAATGCAGGGGCAGGGGCAGGGGCTCTGGAGCAGGTGAGCTCCGCCTTTCTAACAGAATCCAAGATGACACCAATGCTGTGGGTCCCCAGCCACGCTTGGAGTAGCAGAGACCTAGAACTGCATTCTCCAGTGGGGTAGCCACTGTGGCTATTTAAATTTCAGTTAAACCTCCTGTATATTCAATGAAACTTAAAACCCGGCTTCTGGGTGGCACGAGCTGCCTTTCAAGCGGCTCCGCGTTGGCCAGCGCAGGTCTGGGACATGGAAGGGGTGGTAACGACCTTGGTTATGAGAATAACTGCTGTCTGCTGAGCACCTGCCACGTGTACTGGGCTCTTTGCACACCTTATTTCACACTAAATCCTCATGAGCATCGTATGGAGCAGGTGCCCCTGTCCCCATTTTACAGATGAGGGCACAGAAGCACGGAGAAGTGTTGTAGCTTGTCCTAGGTCACACGGCTGGCTGGTCAGGCATCTGCCCAGAATCCGTTGCAGCCCACCACCTCCAACCCTCGCTCGTATGACTCTGCTCTGAATGCCACGCACAGACCCGAGCCCCAGGTGGCATTCACTTACCAGCCTGAATGACCATTCTTCAGCAAATTGGTGTTCAGTCAAATTAGGGTAATAGATCAGTTAACACCTCCAATAGTCATCTCTCAGTCCACTGATTCATTCATTCATTCAAGAACCCTTTGTTACACTGACAATGTGCCAGAGGTCCTGCCGGGTACTTGGGATACAGCAATGAATAAGGCATGGTCCTGCCTTCAAGGAGCTGCCCGCCCAGGGGAGGACATGGAACGAATGTCACAAAAGGAGCATGTTGGGAAGTGGATGTGGCTCAAACAGTTGGGCTCCCGCCTACCACATGGGAGGTCCCAGGTTCGGTTCCTGGTGCCTCCTAAAGAAGATGAGTAAGACAGAGCTAATGCGACAGGCTGGCATGGAGAGCTGATGTGACAAGATGATGCAACGAGGAGACACAATAGAGATACAATAAGCAGGAAGTGGAAGTGGCTCAGGTGATTGGGCACCTCCCTCCCACATGGGAGGTCCCAGGTTAAATTCCCAGTGCTTCCTAAAAAAGAATACAAGCAGATACGGAGTGCATACAGCAAACAGAGAGCAGACAGTGAGCGCAGACAGCAAGTGGGGGGTGAGAAATAAATAAAATAAATCTTTTTTAAAAAAAGGAGCATGTCCCAACACAGAGGCACACGAGGAGTGAGGGATTCATACTATCAAGGTGGAGAGCCAAGGAGTGCTCCCTGGAGGAGGTGACATCCTGGCTAGGTTTTGAAGGGATGGGTCGGAGCCCATCAGGGCCTGGAGGAGCAAGCCCAGCAGGGGGGACCACAGCACACGTAAAGACCCAGAAGCATGAGGGTAGGTCAGTAGTGATGGAGCAAAAGAGTGAGGCCAAGGGGGAGCGGGAAGTGATAGCCACACCTGCTGCTTCCTGAGCACACATCTAAACTCAGGGCTGGTGCCGTCTCAGTTAGAGCTCCCGCCCACTCTGGGGGGAGACTGAGGCTCCAAGGGGTCAAGCCCAAGGTCACACAGCTGGTAATTAGCAGAGCAGACTTAAACTTGGCGCTGTGTGATCCAGCACATGGGCCCATGGCCCGCCGTCACGAGGGACGGGTGCAGATGGAGAAGGGTTTGAGTGCCAGAGAAGACCCCAGTGGTTTGCTGAGCGCCATCGGGTGGAATAGGAACCTTCTGGCACGTAAGTGTCCCTCCTCTGTCCCTCGATGCATATAAATAGGAGTGACTGGCATTTTAAGTAAAATTTTACCACAATTTTAACAAGTAATTTAGTAGGAAGGAGGCTGCCTTTACTTTCTACACTCGGTAACATTTACAGACCAGCCTCATCCCCAGTATTTGATGCACTAAGGTTAAGATGAGTTCATTAAAAGAACTTGACTTAGGCCAAAGTAAAACTCCCCAGTCAATCTCCCTTCTCCCCCTTGTCATCTATTCTTAGAGACAGTGCTTCTTGGGCCCTCAATATTATGATAATTATAGGAACTGGAAAGCACTGTTCTCTGGAGAGCGTTAAGGAATGTTCTAGAAGAGAAAGCCTGCAAAGTGGGGAGCTGTGGGTGCCTTCCAAGAGGGGAGGTGTTTTTTAAGAAGGCCAAGGGGGGCTCAGGAGCAGGGGGAGCAGTGAGGCTGTCACAGTCGTCCA
>JAQZBX010079388.1:0-13993 GCA_029593785.1 Cabassous unicinctus | reverse complement strand
AGGAATAGAAGGAAAATTCCTCAGCATGATAAAGGGCATATATGAAAAACCCAAAACAAACATGAAATTAAATTAAATTAAATTAAATTAAATTTCAACAAACAATGGTGAAAGACTGAAAACTTTCCCTCTAAGATCAGGAACAAGACAAGGATGTTCACTGTCACCACTGTTATTCCACATTGTACTGGAATTTCTAGCCAGAACAATCAAACAAGAGAAAGAAATAAAAAGCATCCAAACTGGAAAGGAGGAAGTAAAACTTTCCCTATTTGCAGATGACATGATCCTAAATATAGAAAATACTGAAAACCCATAACAAAGCTACTAGAACTGTCTTTATTTTGCTTGCCATATGCCTGTCTTGTTGTTGCCTATACTGTCTTTGTGAGTTTATGTCTAGGAAGCGCCTCTCCTCATACCTCTCCTAGCTGTCTAGGCATAACCACTGCTGTGGGAACTGGAGTTGGCAGTTTATACCAAACCCAGCAGGTCTACCACAATCTCTTCCTAGAATTAACCAACAGCATAAACGAACTCAGGGAAGAATGCTGTTACCCATCAATTTTGGAATGATGCAGCCTCTGGAGGTACCTGGCCTTTCTTACTCTCACGGTCCACTATATCATGGCTGCCCCCTCTTTTGGGGCTTGCTTACCACCATCTTCTTTATCCTTTTAGTAAGACCATGTGTCTTAAATTCTAACTAAATTTATTTATTCCAGAATCAATGCCTTCAAGAACAAGGTATTAGTCAAGTAGGGATTTCAGCTCCAACCAAGGTGCTGGACCCATCTTCCCTCAACCTCAATAGAATATCCAGAGGGTTTTACACCCTGTCAGGCAGAGTCTGCTCCCCCCAAACAGCAGGAAGCAGCTACAGAAGAGTGACCATTGCCCTTCAGCATCCCCTTAAGAATAAGGGTGTAAACTCTCTGTGGGGGATGCTGAGGCAGTTTAGTATAGGGAATGAAGGAAGGTAGCTGGGACCCAGCAGAGAACATGGCTGTGAGAACATGGCTGTGAGACCCCACCCAGAAACCTCCTGAGGGGAAGGCTGCTACTAAAGAACAAAGCCAGAAAGACCCCACAAGACTTGGCCATGAGATCCCATTTGGAACTCTTTCCAGGGTCAAGGGGAAGGCCCAGATAACTCCAAACAGGCTTCTCATTGGTGCCCTGAGAGCTAACAGGTGGGGATCATAAGGCACCAATCAGAACAGCAGACAGGTGGGGCCCCTCCCCAACATTAGGAAAGGGAAGGAGGCAAGGTCCTAACTGAGGCCCCACATGCACGACTCATCCTGTACCACACCCGCAATCCATGTCTCGGATTGTGTACTGGGTAATGTTTTTCTTTTCTTGTTTCTTAATAAACTGTTTATTCCTTTGTCAAAAAAAAAAAAAAAAGCTACTAGAGCTAATTAACAAATACAACAAAGTGGTGGGGTACAAGATCAACACAGAAAAATTAGTAGTGTTTTTACACACTAGTAATGAATGCCCTGATGAGGAAATCAAGAAAAAAAAATCCTTAGCAACAAAAGAGTCTAATATCTAGGAATATTTAACCAAGGATGTAAAGGACTTATACACAGAACACTGCTAAGAAGTCAAAGAAGACCGAAATAAATGGAAGGACATTCCATATCCATGGATTGGAAAGCTAAAGATTGTTAAAGATGTCGATTCTATCTGAAGCTATTTACAGATATAACATAATCCCAATCAAAATTCCAACATCCTTCTTTGCTGTAATTAAAAAGTCCATCATCAAATTTATATGGAAAGTTAAGGGGTCCCAAAGAGCCAAAACTATCTTGAAAAAGAATGAAGTTGGGGAGCTCATACTTCCCAATTTTAAAAGCTTATTGCGAAGCTACAATAATCAAAACAGCATGGTACTGGCACAAGGAGAGACACAGAGACCAATAGAATTGTACTGAGGGCTCAGAAATCAGCCCTCACATCTATGGCCAACTGGTTTTTGACAAATGTACTAAATCCACTCAGTGGAAAAAGAACAGGATCTTCAACAAGCGGTCCTGGGAAAACTGGACATCCACATGCAAAAGAATGAAGGTGGGCCTCTACCCCACACCATCTACAAAAATTAACTCAAAATAGATCCAAGACCTGAAAATAAGAACCAAATCTATTAACACTTCTAGAATAAAACGCAGGGAAGCATCTTCAGAACCTTGTGTTAGGCAATGGTTCCTTAGACTTTACACCAAAAGCATAAGCAACAAATGAAAAAAAAAACAGATTAATGGAACTTCATCAAAATTTAAAACTTTTGTGCATCAAAGGACTTTATCATGAAAGTAAAAAGGTGTTTACATAATAGGAGAAACGTGGAAACCACATATCCAATAAGGTTAATTTCCAGAAAATATAAGGAAATCCAACAACTCAGTAACAAAAAGACAAACAACCCAATTAAAACTCGGCAAAAGTCTTGAATAGACATTTCTCCAAAGCAGATACATAAATGGCCAAAAAGCAGATGAAAAGATGCTCAACATCATTAGCTCTCAGGGAAACACAAATCAAAAACACAATGAGATATCATTTCACACTCGCTAGAACAGCTACTGTTTTAAAGATGGAAAATAAGTGTTTGAGAGGATGTGGAGAAATAGTAACACCTGTTCATTGTTGGTGGGAATGTAAAATGGAGCGGCTGCTGTGAAAAGGGTTGGCAGCTCCTCAGAAAGTTAAGTATGGCATTACCATATGACCCTGCACTCCCACTCCTAGGTGTGTACCCCAAAGAACTGAAACTGGGACTCAAACCAATATTTTCACTGAGGTTCATAGCAGCATTTTCACAAATGCCAGAAGATGGAAGCGACCCAAGCGTCCCCCAACACTGATGGGTAAACAAAATATGGCGTATATACATACAATGGAATATTATTCAGCCACATAAAGAATGAGATTCTGATACATGCGATGAACCCTGGAGACATCAGGTGGAGTGAAATAATCCAGATACAAAAGGACAAATATTGTATGATCTCACTGATCTGAAATAATCAAAATAAGCAAATTCACAGAGTCAGAAACTAGAATAGAGCTGACTGGGGGACAGGGTGCAGATAGGGAAGGGGGAGCTGATGCTTAATTGGCACAGCGTTTCTGTTTTGAGTGATGGAAAAGTTTTGGAAATGGATGGAGTTGATGGCAGCACAACACTGAGAATGTCATTAATACCACTGAATTATAGGCCTGAATGTGGTTAAAAGGGGAAATTTTAGGTTGCATATGTGTTACCAGAACAAATATTTTTTAAAAATACCATAGGATCGTACAACACAAACAGAGAATCCTAATGTAAACCTTGGACTATAGTTAATAATATATAATTATAGTAATGTTTTTTCATCAACTGTAACAAACGTACCACACTACTGCAAAGTGTTAGTAATAAGGAAAACCCTGTGTGTGGGTGGGTGGGCACGCGAGAACTCTGTATTTTCTGCATGGCTTTTCTGTAAACCCACAGCTCCTCTAATACATTTTTTAAATCTTACTTGAATGGAAAGCGCTTCTGCCTGCACCGGTGCCCACAAGTGCCCGCATCGCGTCTTTGGGCTGATGGACTTCCGTGGCGGTGACCGGATTTAAAATTAGAACAGCGGGCTTGGGGACTCCACAGGAAGCAATTCCAAACCCCTTCCCGTGGCCATTCCTTCTCCTCCCATAAGCGGTGAGTAGAAGTGGAGTTGCTGATGGGGTAATAGGCTCAAAACCGAACGGTCCTGGCTGGTTCTGGTGTCCGCCAGCTCCCTCCTGAGCCTGTGGGGGTTGGGGGACCGCCTCCTGTGGGACCCTCTGGGGCTCCAGGTGGCCGCGACGCCACCCTGAAAGCCGCTCTCCGCCCAGCAGCGGCTCCCGTTTGGCAGGGTCGCCAAGCCTCGGAACAAAGTCAGCGAAGTCCCATAAATCACAGGAAATGAACTTCTGCCTCTTTGAATTCCTGTCCCAGCAAATGTTGCAGGGGGCAGCCTGCGGCCCCCGCGGCCACTACAAACGGGTCCCCTTCCCCGCTGGGCTCCCCCTAAGCCTCTCACCCCCGGGCCGCCTGGGCTTTTTCGGCAAACTCAGAAGAGGAGCGCCCAGAGGCCGGGCCTCCCAGCGGCTCTCCCTTCTGTCGTGTGTGTGTTTTGCTACAACACTGAAGTCTTGTGGTTTGCCCACACTTTGTAAAGTTCACGGGAGCCGTAGAAGAAAATGCTGAATTTGCCAGTAACCACGTGCTTTTTTCCAGGAACTGCATCGGGACAGCCAGCCGGGGTTTTATCAACCAGCGGCGAAGCCATCGCGGCTGGGTGGCTTCTGCTGGCACCAGGCCTGAGTTTCAGCCTCTCCACGTGAGACACCAGGTTTCCGCAGGTGACAGCCGGAGCTGCGGCTACTTTCCTTAGGACACAAGGCTAACGGGAGGACTTTTAACTGGAAAAGGCAAAGGTTACAAGTACAAGCCCAAGTGCGCGCCGGGGCCTGGGGGCACCCCGTGACCTCTCGGCCCTCCTCTCCCCTGGCGCCCCTCGTCAGCTGCACCCGCCTCGATGCTCTTGACCCCTCTGGCCGGACACAGCCCTGCCTCTGGGCCCTGCTTGTGCTGTCCCCGACGGGAGTGCTCCCCCCGCCCCCAGCATCCTCCCAGCTCTCCCCTCACTCTCTGGGCTTAGCTCAGGGGTCATCCTCCCAGCTCTTCCCGGACCCCTGTTTGTGCAAACCACCGCTGCCACCATGCCCCGTCCTCCCCCTCCACACATCCGTCTCCATCTAACGGCCCACGGGGCTTGATTTACTCGCCCGGGTCAGCGACTCTTCCCCCAGCTAGGACCCGCGCTGCACGGAGGCAGGGTTTTTGTCTGCCTGTGCACAGACAGGAAGCTGGCACAGTGTTTAGAGTTAGTAAGTATGTGCCGAACGAATAAACGAATGAATACCAGGCCTTTCCACGTCGCAAGTGGGGCTCAGCCTGGCTAAATGCTTTTGAATCGGGGCGCTGGTGTTGGAGATGATGCCGCAAAAGCAGAAGCATTCCTCTCTTCATCTTGCTCACATGCCTCAGCGTTCTTCCCGTGGGGAGGGGGGAGATGACTAAAGTCCCGAGGGGGCGCACCGGGCCGCCAGCAGGCTTTCCGAGCACCTGTTCTGCGCTGGGCACCCGTGCACCGCGCACCGCGTGCTCCTGTCCGTCTCGACCTTCCCCTGGTGGGTAGCTGCCACCTCCTCAAGAGAAAAGCTGATGTGAAACGATGCGATTTAGTTCCGTTTTTATGCTCAGTTCTTCCTCACTTAACTGGGCCGGGAGCGTCTGGGGGGCCTCACTGTTCAAGCCTCTCGTGGCTCATTAAATAATAAGTCAGCGGGTCTCGGGGCTGCTGGCTGTTCCTCGGTGGAAATGAGCTGCAGGTGCTGGAGTGGGGTGGGGCTGGGAGACTGGAAAGAAAGAAGCCATGACTCCAAATGAGCATAAAAAGCAATAATCCCAACAAATGGGTCAAAATATACAAAACAGATTTCGGCTCACTGGGCTTTCCCTGCCTTGGGACCTCATCGTTTGTGGAGACAGGGGCTTCCCTTGCGCGGCCCAGACACCTGGAAAGGTAGGTGTGTGGGGACGCTGCAGCCCAGGCACCGAGAGGGAAAACGAGCCGGGAAACCGCCCGCTGGCGGGCTCCACGCCGCTCCACCCCCCGTGGGAGCTGCTTGTGCGGCGTGTGCGGGACGCAGCCCAGTCAGGAGCACAGCGGCCTTCCCAGCTGCTCACTAAACAGCCCGCCTTCGGAGAGGACCCCCTCTTTCATGCACAAAGACCCCGAGCTAGAGAAAGCAGACGTGAACCCTCGAGGGGGTGCACAGGAGACCTGCCATTGAGCTGCGACTCGCAGAGCAGAGTGGGATGGAGACGAGCACGTGACAGGCTGGTTTAGGGAACTCCGGACCCGAAACAGTCCCCGAAACAGGCTGGACCCCCCCCGGTTCTCAGCACACACAGTCCAGGGTCTGTTTGCTTGTTCACTCCTTCAGGAGTGGAGGCGTGACCTTCCCTTCGCCCAGTGACCACTGGAACGGTGACCGCCGCCCCTCGCCGCAGTGAGGCTCTCGGGCATCTCCAAGGTCCTGCCGTGGGGACGAGGAGGGGCCCTCTGAGGGCCCCAGCTGTTGGGTGGGTCAGGGGTTCTTGCGCTGAGTGCACCTGGCAGCTGTGAGGAAGGTGCTGGCCCGGCCAATCGCCTCCTGAGGGGACCACCCCCCGCCCTCAACTACCCGCCACTCTTTGAGCCTTGGCCTGAAGGTCACCCATCGTAGCTTCAGGGTTCAAAGGAGGAATGCATTTGTTTCTAACTAATTCCTGGGTCCCTCATCTATCCTAGACGTCCCCCGGGACCCAGGCAAGCTGCGCCATCCTTCCACCAGCTCAAACCCCTGGACACCGGTCAAAACCGACGGGAGAACCAGTGCCGCACTTCAGATGCCCCCATCCCGGACACTTACTCATCTTTCCTACAGAAAAATAAGCACCAGTGCCTGAAAATAAGGATACCAAGGCGTCTGCTGCAGCGTTGCCTGCGGCAGCCCCTCGCTGGCAGAAGCCCAGGTGTTCATCTGCCGGAAGTGGCTAAACAACTGTCGTACGTCCCAACAGCGGAATACGCCGCGGCTGATGGAAAGAGAAAGGGGAGCTTGCTGGGGCATAAGGAGGGTGCTGCAGGCGGGTTTTAAAACAAGCTGCAGTTTGGTAAGTTCTATGTCACGTTTTTGCAAACAACTAAAGCAGAACTTTGGACATGTTTAGCACACGCTCACACATGCACACCCATGCACACACACGTGCACACACGCCCACACACGCTCGTGCACATGCATGTGCGTACACTTGCTGTAATGCAGAGGTTAGAAACACACTGGTGCCTCAGTCTGACTGTCTGGGTTCAATTCCCTCCTCCACCACTTACTACGTCTGTTCATTTATTGGATTTAAATGAAAATTATCCTGCACGTGTTTCCCTCTGTGAAATGGGGTCACGATAGCACCTGCTCTCAGAGGCTGTGACAGAGGCTGTGGCTCGATGCTTAGCCCAGTGCCCAGCCCCATGCGCAGCTGTGAGTGGGACTAGCGTTGGGAAAGAAACAGACCAGCCGCCAACACCGCTCCCCTCCGGGGGACGAGGGGACGGAGAAGACGCTCCCTTTGCACTTAGAACTTTTCTGTATTGTTTGCAATTGCTTACCAGGTGGAGGTTTCCTTCCACGCCTCTGAAATCCTGCTGTTCTCTGTCAGCACCTGACTGCCTGGCTCACTGCGTGATAAACATCCCCGCGATTTCTCCTTTTCAGTCCACAACCATCAGTTTTGCGTCAGCTGTCCTGAAGTTCTCAGAGACAGGCCGCCGCGTTCCACCTTGCTCGGGGGACGGGGAATGGAGGGTTGCCCGCCGTGGCATCTTGTCTTGGAGCCTCATCTCGTTCCCTTCCTCCTTCCGACATCCTCAAGGAAGGGGGTCCCACCAGCAGTTCCTATGCATCACCTCCAAGCTGCTGATGAGGCCGGATGCGGCATGGAAGTGAGGTAGCTTTAGCAGTGCTGAGCTGCAGGCGTTAAACGTAGCGCCTCATTCCCCAGCTAGCGTCAGGCCCCTGGAAGGAGGTCAGAGTCGGGGGCATCAACAGCTCCCAAGGCCTGAATCCCTGCCCAGGGCCACGCATCAGAGCCAGTCCTGCAGTCCAGGGGCTCCCACACTCCCTGGTTTACAGACGGGCGTCCTGGGACCGAGCAGGACCCGTAGCGAATTAGTGATGAGGGAAAACAGCATGCCCGTGCCTCGGAACATTAAACAGAGTTACCATGTGATCCGGCAATTCCACTTCCCAGTGTAGACCCCAAAGAACAGAAAGCAGAATTACTCGTAATAGCCAGAAGGTAGAAAGAGCCACAGGCCCCTCAGCTGAGGAGCGGATAGGCCAGACGCGGCACAGTCACGCAACGGAGTATTAGTCAGCCATGAAAGGGGGACGCTCTGGTACAGGCCGCCCCGCAGATGTGGCTGGAAGAGAGCATGTTGCGTGAAATAAGCCAGACACACAAGGCCAAATACTGCATGATTCCAAAGAAATATCTCAAAGAAGCAAATTCAGAGAGACAGAAAGCAGATTACAGGTACCAGGGGCTGGGGAGAAGGGGGACTGGGAAATCATTGCCTAAACTGTAGAGTCTCTCTTTCAAATGATGAAGAAGGTTTTGTACCAGCTGCTGGTGATGGCAGCACATTGGGAATGCAATTAAGGCCACTGTTTCAAAGAGTGACTTCTATGTAACAGATATGCTACCACAATAAAGCAAAAAAGGTAATGAACAGGGGTGCTGGAGCTCAACCCCAACCTGCCTGCTCCTAGGGCCCTGTCTGAGTTCTTACCACCTCGCGAGCAGCTCACACGTTAGAGTGTGCACGGAAGACTTTCTCAAAGGTAGACAGAGTCCAAGACTCAGTGTGTGCACATCAGCCAGCTACCAGAGGCTTCCAGAGCGGGGGCTGAGCCCGGAGCCAGGATCTTTGCTGCCACTGAGACGGCGAATCCTCTAGGAAGTGCTGGGTAGGAGCTGCCCTTCGGCACTGGCTGGGGGTCGTGTCGGGAAGCCAGCCGCTGCTGCAGGCTTGTCCTGAACTGGAGTCTGGCTCTCCAGTGGACAATTCGTGAATCTTTCAAGAATGGCCCCCCACTTGCTGCTCTGATCTCAGGGTGAGGTTGGAAAGGGCCTTTGCAAGGCACCTCGGGTTTGTCTGCACCGTCAACATACCAGCTCCACGTGCACCCAGCGCCTCGGCATCTGTCCTCCAGCCGCAGCCGGCGCCGCTGTAAAGACCTCTCGGAGCGAGCCTTCCCTAAGCACCTCTCCTTTCCCATGTTGAAGCGGGGGAAGGTCTGTAGAAAATAAAAGGCTGCTTGGAAGTAGCAATGCCGGGAAAAAGAAAGGGCGTTTTGTGCTGGCTAAGCAGCCCCTCGGCGGCTTTTCCTTGAAGGCGCTCTGCCTTCTCAGTATTTAAAGCTGTCAGAACGCTGCACCCTTTCTCTTTGACATAGCGCAGGCTTCAAGACGCCAGAAGCCAGCAGGCTGCAGTGCGAGGCTGAGCTCGATTGCGCACGAGACACGTGTGTCCCACCCTAAGGTGCCCGCGGACGCTGCAGGCGTTTTTTTGGTCCTTTAATCATCTGTCAAGTCCACTCGACTGGACTTTTTCAACTTGCCCAGCAGCCCTTTAGTCCGAGCCCAGCAGGTGCCTCCGGCTCCCAGGACGGCCGCACACCCGGGTCCGTGGCCCACGCCGTGCCCTGGGCAGCTGGTTTTGTTTTTCGCCAGAGCTCACTGAGGCTGGCAGGAGGCCCGCAGGAGGGCGGTGCCTGGGGAAACAAGAGGCTTTTGAACATAAGGTGAAAGAGCCTGACGGTGGTTTACATTCTTTACCTTAATTTTAACAAGTATTTCGACCCTCTTGGAAATTGCTTCTCTACAATAATAAACAGTCCACACTGACTTGTGGGCAGGCCCGGCACGCTGGGCAGGGATGCGGGACGGTGCAGCTACGCGATAGAGGACCTACCCGTGCTCAGGCAAACGCGTGCCGGCTTCGGCCCCCTCGGCCCTCACCGGGGAGGCGCAGTGGGATTGGTGTGGCAACGTGAGGTTTTGGGTTACTCATAAGCTAGTAAAATGGTGTACACATCATTGACGGAGAGAGTTATGGAGGAAAAGGCAGCCAGTGTCTGCCTCCTGCCTGCTGCCCTGTCTGTTATCCATCACGCCAGTGCTGGAGCTTTCCAGGTCATTCGCCTCTGCTCGGCGCTCGCGAGTTAGCAGGGGGACCTGTCGGCCAGAGCTGGAGACGGCTGCTGCGGCCTGTTCCAAGAAATAGCAGTAACCAAGGAGAACCCGTCCGTTCACACGTCGAGTGTTTACCAAGCACCTGCTTGCGTCAAGCTTCGCCCTAGGCACGGGGCAGCAGTGGGCTGAGCCTGCCGGGACGGCACCTGCTAGCGCCACCCAGGGTGTCCCCGTCCCCAGGAAGCGTGCTGGGAATGCCGTCTCGGGCCCCACCTTGTACCACCTGGGCGAGGACCCGCACAAGATGCCCGGTTCCTTTGAGTACGCAATAAAGTTTGAGAAACAGAAGGAAGGTCCAAGAGGAACCCAAGCGGCCAGGTCGATGGGCAGTTCTGCCTACAGCTACCTTGTGGGCAGCTGGAGTGAGCTCAGCAGGGACAGAATCAGCCCCAAACCGTGGCCGCGCAGAGCTGGTGGCAGAGCTCCATGGGGGGGTGCCCGGAGACGCGTTTCTTCCACTCTATGAAGGAGGCAAAACAATGGCCCCGAAAAGCCCTGGCCCCAGCCCTGAGGACCCGCGAGTGTTCCCCAAAATGGCAAAGGGGACTTGGCAGATGGGGCTCGGTTAAGGGCGCTGTGAGGGGGAGATAACCCTGTGTTATCCTGTCGTGTCCTTCAAGAGGAACACAGAAGGTCAGGCAGGCAAGAAGGCACCATCACGACAGGAGCAGGCGTCGAGCGCTGCGGCCAGGAGCCCGGGCAGGCTGGCAGCGTCCAGAGCTGGAAGAGGCTCAGTCTCGCCCGGAGCGTCCAGAAGGACCCTGCCGCCGGCACCTTGCTCTTTGCCCTGCAGGTCAGTTTTCACTCTGGCTCCAGAGCTGCAAGAGAGTAAATCTGCATTGTTTTCAGCCACTGAGTTTGTGGTCATCTGTCACTGCACCAACAGGAAGCCAAGGCGCCGGCCGAGCCGAAGGCTTAGCCTAATGCTCCCACAGAAACGCTCGTGCCGGGGAAGGGCCACATCTGTCCACAGCACCCATCTCTTTCCACGTCTTAATCTGGTTCCTAAAATCAGCCAAATCCAGGGACAGCAGACCCAGCCCACTCACACCCCCAATTTCAAGGGGCTCAGAAGGTCTCAGACGGTTCAAACAGGCAAAGCTGTGGCTCATTCAGAATTAAGTTTCCCAGGAAAACAGATTCTGTGTCTTCTGCCTCCTGAAGCCCACATGTCCCCATCCTGGGTTTTGCATACAGTTGGCATTTACGAGAGCACCGAGTGACGGAGGCCGATGAGCATCTGAGCGGAGCCCTCCCGTGCACCCGCTGAGGGCTCTGGTCCCTGGGGGCTTCCGTCCCAGGAGAAAGCCCAGGGCTTGCTCGTCTCCCCTCCCTCACCTCCTCGGTCCAGGGGTCCGAAGGTCGCCTTCCTTCCCCTGGGCCCCCCATGCCCTCCATGGCCATCGCTGCCTCTGACTCACGCTCCCAACGCACTCCCTCCAGGCCAGTTTCTCTCCTGCGTTCCAGCCCACCTGACTCTGCCTGGGGGTCCCACGGGCTCTCCAGACCACCGCGTTCACCGCCCACCTCCTCATCCCCAAGCAGCTCTTCCTCTCCGGGTCCTTGTTTCTATATCTGGCTCCACCTGTTACACACGTTGTTCCAGAGAGACAGCTGGGAGTCATTCCTGACCCATCCCGCTGTCCCGCCTCCCACAGCCCACCCAGCGCCCCGCCTGGCAGGTCGATCGCCGCAAGGCCCCGTGCAGCTGCGTGCACATCCGCCACCACCGCGGCCTCCGCCGGCCTCCCTGCGAGCGTAACATCCTCTGGCCTTCATCGGACCACAGCTGCCCCCTCCTCTGAACGAGCCTTCTCCCAGGTGCCCGCTCCTGCTTCCCCCCCAGCCTCCTGCTTCCACCCTGCATGCCCCGAGCCCCAGACACGCTGACGTCCTCTCCACTCGCCAGCCCTGCAGGGTCCTTCTCTCCTCAGGGACTCCGCAGCTGCAGCCCTCTCCCCACCGCCTCTGGCTGGCTGACCTCTGCCTCTGGGTCTGAGTCAAGTGCCTGTGCCTTGGGGACGACGAGGAGTCTGCATTCGCTCTCAGAGTGCCCCGGCCTGGCCACCCAGGCGCCCCTGGCGGGAGAAGCACGTGCCCCTTTGCCCTCAGGCTTTTGTAGAGGGAGGGGACGTCCACGCCACTCCCCAGGAGGAAAGCACGGTGAGAAATGACACTTCTGGCCCCTCTCTTCTCTCTTCACCCTCAACCTCTCTTCCCAGGGAGAAGGGAAGGAGAGCAAGCGACTCTCTTGAATGGTGACAACCTGGCATAGACACAAGACCAGTGCCTCAAAATCCAGGAACCAGGCTCTGCTGTCTGCCCTCTCTCCTGAAACAGCTCCCTTCACCTCCAGCTGCTCAGCCCACACCTGGTGCACAGGTGATATAGCCCCAGACCACATGGTCTTCTCCAGAAGCCTTGACTTCCAGAATCATCCGTCGCTGCCACCATTAATAAAGCTTTGACCATTTTATAGAGGATCAATCTTTATATCTGTACATATGTGTACATATGCATATTCTTATAACTTAATCTGTTTATCGTTTATTTGTGGGCTGAGAAACTGGCACACTTTGGTAAAGCTTACAGAATTATCCCCCTTCTCTGCTAGAATAACCTTCCATGAAGGCGCGAGCCCTACCAGTCCTGCTCACCGTCGTGGCGGCAGCCCTTGGCAGCGGCGGGGTGAGCTGTTGCTGACAAGGCCCGGACCAAAACGGACAAATAGCTGCAAGAGAGCAGAACCCCAGAAGACTCCAACAGCCAGGCCAGGTCTGAACCCAGGACCTGCCGGAAGGTTCCACCACCCACATCTGCCCACCTCCCTTGGCAGAAAGAGCCAACTTGAAAAATTACCCGACAGCCAGGCAGACAAGCTCCGGATTGTTCTGCTGGCCCCGCGCAAACCCAGCGTGAAAGCCCTGTCACTCAAGGGCGCCAGGAGGGCGGGCTCCACACTGTGGGCTGCGACGTCCTTCTCCCCTCAGAGGTTTCGAAACTGTCACTGGCCCAGGGCCGGGCAGAGGAGAGGCACTGCTTCCCAGGCGCGGACTGGCCTCCGCGTGAGTCTCCCGGCCTCGGGAATGGTCGTGACATGCAGGAAAGGCTGGGGGTGGGGTCTTTGCCTGCGGCAGGTGTCGAGCACTTTGCACGTGTTGTCTCCTTTACCTGCCAGGTGATCTGGCTTCCTTGTGTAACGAGGGAAGGGGGAGCAGAACGAGACCTTGGACGTGAATTGTCTCGTGCAGCGCCCGGGACGGGCTCGTGTTTGTCCCACGCTCATGTGCCTCAGCTGCACCGCTGCTTGATCTCACAAGCATGCACCTGTCAGGAGGGAGCCGCTGTGGCCTCCGAGGCCCAGGGAAGGAGTGAGCTTGCCCAGGGCTGCTTTTAGCCCGTGGAGCCGAGCCTTCACCCAGCCAGTCTCACCGCAGGTGACAGGCCCCTCCTGTCCAGCTGCCCTGTTGCTGGGACAAGAGCTTGGAGAGGCGGGTCTAGAGCAGCGGCACACGCTCCACGAGGTTTGAGGAAAGAGCCGCGTCGAGCATCGTCGGGCGCTCAGCCTTCGGCAGACGCTGGTGCTGACGGCGCCAGTCGCTAGCAGAGGCTCTCAGAGCTTTAGTGGCAGGACCCCTTCACACTCCTGAAAAGAGCGCTTGCTTATGTGCCTTACATCTGTCGGTATTTACAAACTTCGAAATTAAAATTGGTAACTTTAAATTTTGTTATCTGTTAAGTCATATGCACCCATTACATGTTTACATAAAGTATATTTTTTAAATCATTATTTTCGCAAAATAAGAATGGTGTTGAGAAGAATGGCTTTGTTTTACGTTTTTGCACATCTCTTAGAGGCTGAGTCAATAGAAAACAGCCCGTCACCCTCCTGGCTTCTGCGTTCAGCCTGTCGTGATACACTATGCTGTTGAAGTGGGTGGACGATCTGGCCACGCAGAAACACTGCTGGAAAAGAAGGGGCCTGGTAGTCGTCCTTCGGGATAAGCGTGGACATTCTTCTTTACTACTGCGCCAAACACCGCGAAAGGGAGCGCCTGAAAGACTCACTGCGATGGAGGGTCTGAAATC
>JAQZBX010079387.1:0-13996 GCA_029593785.1 Cabassous unicinctus | reverse complement strand
TATCAATAAAATTGATTTGTTAAAAAAAGAATATAACTATAAAAAGAAACAGTTCCACTAATACACAAATCTAAAGAAGTTGCTTCTTGAAGAAACAATCCCAAAATTCCGGTAGTTCTGTCAAGCATGAACCATCAAAAGATGAGAAATTACCCCTGGGGTAGTCCCTGGATATAAATGTCAATTGAAAGGAAGCTAGAGAATTATCTAGGGGGGGTGTATAACATAGTGATTTAGTGGTAGAGGAAGATTTTGGTTAATAGTATAAATATAAGAATGTTCTTCTTTTACAAAGTGTTAAGAATATGGTAACACATGGAAAAATTACAGCTAATGTAACTTATGGATGATAGTTAACAGTAATATTGAAATACTTTTGCAGCAATGGCAAAAAAGATTTTATACCAGTTCTAAGGACAATAGAGGGGTATGAGGGGGTATGGCATTTTTCCTTTTGGAGTAATGAAAATGCTCTAAACTTGACAAAGGTGATGACAGCATAAATCTGTGATGAAAATTAGAGCCACTGAGTGTACACTTTGAATGGATTGTACAAAGCATGGGACTGTATAACACAGAGACTCCTGTGGTAGAAGGTATGACAACATTCTCTCATGAACTATAACAAATATAAAATACTAATACAGGGTGTTAATAATTGGGTGGATTAGGGGGAAAATACACCAAATGTAAGATATGGGCTATAGTTGGTTCATAGTTTGTAACAAATGTTTCACAGTAATGCAAAGTGTTGGTGGAGGGGTGATGCATAGGAGCCCTGTATGATGATATGCATGTTTGTTTTGTAAGTTCACAACTTTTACTATACACTTACTGTCTATGTATGTGCGTGTATGTATGATATACTTCAATAAAATTTTATTTTAAAAAAAGAAATGACCCCTGGGAAATACAAGATGCTACACCCATTTCTATACCCTTCATCCACAATGAAGGAAGGGAGAAAAAGTGGAAGGCTACTAGAGAAGCTATTGTAGTATTTCTATGTAGAAAGTCTTTTTGAAAGATTTTCCCAGTCAAAATCTCTCTCCTAAAATTTCTTCCAGATAAATGACTTCCACCTCTATCAGAGAGCAATAAATCAAGGACAAAAAAGAAAAAATAAGGACATGGGGAAATTTACTAAACAATTAACAAACTGAAGTAATTAATACAGAGAACATTCTATCTGACTAGAAAAAAAATTCTCTACAAAATCTATGGAAGATTCACAAAAATTAGCAAAGATTTAGTTCACAATCAAAATTTTAAAAAATAAAATTAAAGCCAGAAATTATGCATGTCACACTCTTAACTCAAAACAAAATAATATGAGGAATTAATATAATGAGAAAGTCAAATGTTTATTCTCTAGAGAGTTCATACTGCATTCAAGGACACCAGACAGAACTGGGAGCCATATAAAAATATGGGATAAAAAAAACACCTGTTGAATTGTAAGATGGATGACCACTCTCTCCCTCTCAACTTCCATTTATTTGTCAGCTAAGTTGAGACTTCCTGAGAAGGAGGTGGGAGAATTCCTTTCTGACATGATCAAAAAGACCAAGAGAATTTTAGGGGGAGATGGCATTGACCTGTATCCTGTTTGTAGTGGTGATTAATGGATATAGAGTTTCTGTTTGGGGATGGATGATGTCACTGATGGTGGCACAATATTGTGAATGTGATTAATGTCACTAATTACACACATGAAGGTGGTTGTGATGGGAAATGTTGTGTTGTATATGTAACCATAATTTTTAAAAATTCCTTTAAATAGGGGCAAGCAGTTTTGTTTGATTTTGTTTTAGGCACTGAATGTATATTGACAAACTGCTCTCCAAAATATGTTGTATCAATTTAAATACACAGGAATAATACACTGTTATCTCTGTTTTGCCTCAGCTTTGCCAACAGTACCCAGGAAGCATATTTTCAGACTGTGTATAATCTTCCATGTAATCTTCAAGTACTCAGTCAATTTATGCTATAGCCAATTAGTCTGACCAAATCTGTTCACCTGATGACAGAGATTCCTGGTTGTTTTCTAGCTCACTGCCCAGATTTTGATCTCATTTGAAGTCTAACAGAGGTTGAAGCTCCAGGCAAGTAGCACAGGTAGCTCTGTCCCTATCTACCCCACTGAATCCTCCCCAGGCTATGTCATCAGGCATGAAGTTTCTGCCTCTGGCGTTTGTTGTCTCTGGTTCCTGGATTAGATGACCTTGGGTAACCTGGAGTCCTCCACATTAAGAGGGGGTGATGTGGGGAAGAGGGGGTGAAAACAAAAGCATTAGACACATCTATTTTTTAAATGAAGGAAAATTTTTAAATGGATATATATAGGGGGAGGAGGAAACAGAGTGGAGGGGCACGTAGAGATGCTAGACTTCTCTGAATAGACCCTGTTTTGAAGATTATATTTTGGAATCATTTAATTTTTTACTTATTATAAAAGTATCAAAATTAAAATGCAGAGAAGCAGGTGTAGCTCAGTGGTTGGGCACCTGCTTCTCACATACGAGGTCCTGGGTTCAATCCTGGTACTTCCTCAAAAAAAAACAAAAGAAAAAAAAATTAAAATGCAATCCCTAAAAATTAAAAGCAAAGGAATCAAATAAACCTGTATCTTGGATTGATGGTATAACCACTCAAAGAGGAACTATCTGAATTGGCCTTAAAAAGAGTAATTTGAGTGTACCTCCTTAGTAGAATATATTCTAAAGACAAAAAGAACTGTAAAAAATGTTTAATTATTTTCAATAATCATGTTGATTTTTATGCATGTATTGTGGGATAAAGCAAATGAATGTTAGTATCATTGATAGGTATAAGAAAGATAAGGTTTAGTAAAAACCCTAAATTTGAATTGGCAGTTTTAGTATAAAAATCATGATGTATCTTATTTTTACCTTTGTCCACAGAAAAGACCTAGAAATATTGACCAACCTAGTAGCAATGATTGTTCCTAGCTCCCTCAGTGTAGTCTCTAACATTTTCCAAAGTTTCCTTGAAGATATTGCTGTTTGGGGATCTGAAGCAAAAAATGTCATACCCGGAATATCTTAACATACTGAAAAAAAAAAAAGTAATCTATCAAAGACTATTGGGGTCACGTCAAAAGAACTAAGGAATCAACTTGTAGAGACCCTCTCTTGGCAAAGATGGGGAAGTGTGAGTCTCAACAAAAAATAATAAGTGCAATTAACCGAACCTGAAAATATGTTTAAAACTGGTAAATGCAAGTGAAGAATTTATCCTGGATTTCCTGCATAAAAACTGTACTTCAGAGGAAAAGGGGGATGAGGGGAATTTCTCTTTTTAGAAATATGTCCAACTAATAAATAAAAAAGGAACAATAGAATTTAAATATCACCATTTTGTAACCCCCGACACATCAGTAGATCTAGGAAATGGTCATTAGTGGCTGCCAAAATCATAATAAAGGGATAATTAGACGTTTGGGCCTCTTAATGGAAGTACACACCTCCACCCTCAAAGTAGTTTCTTTTTATTTTTTTTTTATTTTCAAAGACACTTTAGATTACATAAATGTTACATCGAAAATATAGGGGATTCTCATATGCCCCACCCCGTCCCCTTCCCACACTTTCCCACATCAATAACATCCTTCATTAGTGTGGTACATTAGTTACAATTGGTGAACACATATTGAAGCATTGCTAGCAACCGTGGACTATAGTTTACATTAGAGTTTACACTCTGTCCCACACAATTTTATAGGTTATGACAAAATGTATAATGGCCTGTATCTGTCATTGCAATGTCATGCAGGACAATTCCGATGCCCCAAAAATGCCCCCATGTTACACCTATTCTTCCCTCTCCCATCCCTCAGAACCTCTGGTGGCCACTGCCTTTATATCAATGATAAAAGCTCTTCCATTGCAAGAATAATAATAAGTCTATAATAGAATAATAGTAAGTCTATTTTAGTCCATTATTCATTTTCCAATCTTGAGGATTTTGGGATGGTGATGTCCACTCTGTTTCTAATTGTGAGGGGGCTTAGATCACATGGGGCAGATGGATAGAACTATTTCAAGGTAGTTTTGACAAATATAATATTAATAATCAAAGCTGAATCTGATCAAGCTCTCCCTATAACTCTCAATCTCTAAGATATACTAGGACAGAGGAATATTGTTAAACACCACTGTGGGGATTCAGTGAGCAAATGCTGGAATGTGGGAAACTCTACAGGACAAATCAATGTGTATCTCCAACCAACACAGTGCAAGGAAAATAAAAACTGAGAGATGTTAGGTGTAATGGTTAGGTTCTTGTGTCAGCTTGGCCAGGTAATGGTGCCTGGTTGTTTGGTCAAGCAAGCACTGGCTTAATTGTAATTATGAGGACATTTCATGGACTTAAGTCATCAGTAAGTATCAAGTTGAAACATCTATGGCTGATTACATCTACAATCAACTGAGGAGATTGCTTTCAGTAATGAGAGAGGTCTCACCTAATCAGTTGGAGGTTTTAAAAGGAGAAGTGATTATTTCAGCAGTCAGAAGAGAGAATTTTCAATTCTGCTTCAGCCAGCCAGCTTCTCCTGAAGAATTCACCAGAAACCTTCATTGGGTTCCCAGCTTGCAGCTTGCCCTAGGGAATTTGGACTCGTGCATCCCTACAGTTGCGTGAGACAAATTTATAAAAGCTCATAATATTTACCAATATCTCTGGTTGATTCTGTTTCCCCACAAAACCCTGACTAATTCAATAGGGTAGAGTAGTTTAAGAGACTTAAGAGATATATCTACCAATGACAACATGTGAAATTTATTTGGATTCTGATTCCATAATTTTGTATAAAAAAGAGAGATTTGGGAAGATTTGAGTAGTAACTGTATATTTGATAATATAAAGGAAATATTCTTAATTTTTTAGGTTTGATAATGGTATTATAGGAGTATTTTTAAAAGGACTCCTTATCCCCTGGAGATATCCATTAAAATATATCTAGGTGAAATGTTATGATGTCTGGGATTTGCTTCAAATAAAAGAAAATCCAAGGAGGAGAAAATAAATGGAGTTATGTAAGAAACAAGATTGGTCAAGTGTCACTAATTGTTGGATCTGGATGATGAGTACATGGTTGCTCAATATATAATTGCTTGACTTTCATACACATTTCATGTGTTCTGTAATAAGCTAAAAAATACTGCTTATATAAATATCAATGTTAACACAATGTTAACACTACATAAAAATAAAGACAAAATCTCTAGGATTCAGCCAAAGCAGTATTCACAATATTTGAAATTGTAGATTTAATGCGACTTTTGACAAATGGAAAGAATGAAATAAGGAACTGCAATGAAAGCAAAATAGCAGAATATAAGCCAACCCCCGCCCCAATCTGAAGCAGTCAGAGTGGACATCATTCCAAGTTCCTCAAGACTGAGGAATGAACAAACATATAAGTGGATGTGGGAAGAGTAACCTTGGACCAATGTAGATTTATTGTTATTGTACGTATTATCATGCGGTAACAGAAGAACTTGTAACATTGATATAAATACAGTGGTCATCAGAGGTGCAGAGAGGAGAGGAAGAGATGAATAGGTAGAACACAGGGCATTTTTAGAGCATTGGAATTGTTCTGTATGATATTGCAATGATGGATACATGACATTATACGTTTGTCAAAGCCTATAAGCCTGTACAGCACAAAGTGTAAACCATAAACTATAGACCTTGATTAGTTGCAATACTTCAATTTGGTTCATCAATTGTAAAAAACATGCCTCACTAATGTAAGATGTCAATAATAGGGGGAAATGTGTATGTGGGTAGGTGGGGACCTTATATGGGAATCCCCTCTATTTTTTTTTTTTAATTCACTTTAATTTCTCGGTGTACAGTTCTATGAGTCTGCCCCACCCCCACCCCGCTTGCTGTCTGTGTCCATTCACTGGGTGATCTATGTCTGTTTCTTGCCTTCTCTTCTCATTCTTCTCCTCCTAGCTTCACCAGGATTCCATCCTAGGGATCTCTGATGTAGGAGAGAGGCACCCTGTCACTTGCGCCACCTCAGTTCCTGGTTCCTGGCACGTCTTGCCTTGCTCTCCCCTGCGTCTCTCTTTTGTTGCGTCATCATCTTGCTGCATGGCTCACCTGCTCGCCTTTTTATTTTACCAGGAGGTCCTGGGGATCGAACCCGAGTCCTTCCATATAGTAGATGTATGCCCAACCACTTGAGTCACATCCGCTTCCTCCCCTCTACTTTTGATGTAACTTTTCTGTAATCTAAAACTTCTCTAAAATAAAGTTTATTATGAATTTTTTTAAATTAGCAGACTAAACACACACACATTTTTTTAAATTATTTAAAGAAATAAAACAGTGTACCAAAAAATTTTGAGGAGTTCCTGTGTATCAGCTAGCTTCTGCTATGTAACAAACCACTCCAAAATTTAGTGGCTTAAAACAAAAAACATTTATGTCACGATTCTGTGAGTCAGGAATTTGGTCTTGGCTCAGCTCAGACGTTCTTCTCTTCCAAAGTGGACCTACTCATGTGTTTGCAGTCAGCTGCTGGGCTGGCTGGGGCCAGAAGGTCAAGGGTGGACTCAGCTGGAATGTTTTTCCTGTGTTCCAAAGGCTAGCCTGGGCTTGTTCTCATGGCAGCAGAGCAAGGTTCTAAGAGGGTGCAGAGAGTGTAAGGTCTCTTGAGACCTAGGCCTCGGTTCAGAACTGGCACGCAGTCTCTTCCACCACATTCTATTGGCCAAAGTAAGTCACAAGTCCAGATTCAGACTGACTCAGAGTATTGATCCATCTCTTTGACCCCAATCCCTATGGTTCTGGCAAAAAAGGTGACCTGAGATAAAGTTGGGTTTTTCTACTGATAAAGCCTATAATCAATGAAAAAGAAATAAAATTAATAAATTTTCAAAAATACAAACCAAAATGTATAAAATTTAAAGCTGTTGGAAATATAAGAAGAAATGAAAAAATCTACAATTACGTTGGGAATCTTTAATATATCTCGCTCAGGAATCAGCAAAGTAAATAAAAATTACACAAGTGTACTCTCTTAACGGATTAAAAAGGCATTTAAAATATTTTGATTCAATACACATAGAGCTAGTAACTAACAAATAATTAAAATATTTACATTATTTTAAAGCATATATGAAACATGAATAAAATTGATAATTTATTATAATATATGTATATTTCAAATATTCCAAAAGAATAAAACAATCCTGCCACATAATTAACCATAATATAATGAAACTATTACTTAAGAAAAAGAGGATATTGTGTGTACATGGAGTGAATTAAAAAAAAAAAAAAGAAGAAGTAAGTAATTTATGGGCCAAAAAAAAAATTAAATTGCAAAATTTTGGGAATGAACCATAAAAAGAATTCCATGTACTCACCACATAAAAATGATTTACAGTGGAATTAGATGAAAAATTGTATTCTTAAAAGCATTTCTAGAAAAAAAGAACTTTCAAAATAATATAAACTAAGAATTAAACTCAAAACACTAACAAAACTTGTCCTAAAATCAATGCTAAAGGGAGTTCTTCATACTGAATGGAAAGGACACTAGGCAATGAATCTAAAAGGCATAAAGAAATAAAGACCTCCGGTAAAAGTAACCATATGGGTAATTATAATTCAAGCAATGAAAAGAAAAGACTATCAGCCAAGAATCCTATATAAATGTCAACTAAGAATATTATATCCAGCAAAAGCATGTTTCAAAAATGAAGACTAACTAAAGACATTTCCAGATAATCAAAGACAGAGAATTTGTTGCTAGCAGACCTGCCTTTCAAGAAATACCAAAGGAGGTTGTTCTTCAGGCAGAAAGGAAGAGAAAACAGTAATTCAAATCCACATGTACAAAGCAAAGAGTATGATAAAGGTAATTAAGTAGTAACTATAAAAGACAGTATAATTACATATTTCTTCTCTTCTCCTAATTGATTTATAAAAAACAATAGCATAAAACTCTCATCAGAGTTTGGTGATCCAGGATAGGTTTAAGAACTTAAGGAATTTGAGTATGATTTGAAAGGAAGTACACCTGTGCGGTAAGCTAAAAGAACAAAATGAGTTAGCCTGGAGGACAGTAGGCTGCTGAGTGACTTGATGATTGTGTTTTTCCTTCCCAGAAGAGTGTATAAAGTGAATTTAATTATCAGTTTCTATTTCAATAGTGGGCTTCCAGTGCAGCAAGAGGGATTTAGGTTAGACCTCAGGAAATCCATCCCTCTGAGTAGAGTTGTGAGATATTAAAACATGTATATGAGCACTCTTGTGGTGTTCTTTCCTTGGAAATCTTTTTAAATGAGAAGTCCATCTGAGCCTGTATAGGCTTGCCTGGAGGGCAGGACCTCCTCTCAAAACCTCTGGACAACTGCTGACTACAGAGGGGATCTAGAATTTTTGTTACTCTGAAGATCAATTCTAAAATAGGCATCGGGGCAAGGCCCTAGAACAGAATTAATACGAGCACCTACGGGGTTGTGTAAGCTGGGAAGTGATCAGGGGATACAGGCTCCATCTGTCAGTCTCCAGAAGCAACAGAGACAAGGGGCGGGATTCTAACAAGCAGGACCCAGTGGCTTTACATAAGTTTAAATAACACAAGCTCTGCTCTGGGGCTCCTAGTCAGCACTACCCACCTGTATATTTATTAAGCTTTCTAAATAGTTCAGACCCTACCCCTTACCTCCAGCCCCTGCTCATCCTACCCCAAGCGACAGGGTAGTTGGTTGCACATTATTTAAGACAAGATTTCTTTCACTAACATTCAGTGAGGCATAGAATGGGGGACCTAGGATGGAGGAATGAAATATATATATTTGGATTGTTGGGCCTATAGTATGTAGAGATTTAATACATGTAAACAACACAAAGGAAGGGGAAGGGAAGAAATCTGTATGGAGCAAGGAAGTGACCTTAGTCAGTAACTAGAATCCTCAGAAAGAAATGAAGATTGCCAGAAATGGTAAATGAGAAAATTATTATAAAAACGTTTTAAATATATTATAAATTAGTTTGTGATGATTGTTATGCTACTCTGTGAATATGCTAAAATTCATTGAATTATACTTAAACTGAGTGAATTTTAAGGCGTGTATATTATATATAAATAACACTACTTTAAAAATTCCCTTAAAGATCTTGTAGTAGATGGTAGTTTCTTAAAACTTATGCCCAAAGCACGAGCAATGAAGGAAAAAATAGATAAATGGGACCACCTCAAAATTAAAGATTTTTGTGCTTCAAATGACTTTGTCAGGAAGGTGAAAAGGCAGCTTACTCAAAGGGGGGAAAAGATTTGGAAATCATATATCAAATAAGGGTTTGATTTCCATGTTATATAAAGAGATCACACAACTCAACGAATAAAAAGACAAGCAACCCAATTTTAAAATGGGCAAAAGACTTGAATCGGCCTTTTTCCAAACAGGAAATACAAATGGTCAAAAAGCACATAAAAAGATGCTCAACATCACTAGCTATTAGGGAAATGCAAATCAAAACTACAATGAGATATCATTTCATACCTTATAGAACGGCCATTATTTAAAAAACAGAAAACTACAAGTACTGCAGATGCTGTGGAGAAATAGGAACACTCCTTCACTGTTGGTGGGAATGGAGAATGGGGCAACCTCTGTGGAAGACAGTTTGGCAGCTCCTCAGGAAGCTAAATATAGATTGGCCATATGGTCAGGCAATTCCGCTATGAGGAATATATTCAGAAGAACTGAAAGCAGGGACACAAACAGACATTTGCACACCAATGTTCATAAGGGCATTATTCACAATTGCTAAAAGATGGAAACAACCCAAGTGTCCATCAATCGATGAATGGATAAACAAAATACGGTATATACATGCGATGGAATACTATGCAGCTGTACAAAGAAATGAAGCCAGGATGCATATGACAACATGGATGATCCTTGAGGACATTATGTTGAATGAAATAAGCCAGACACAAAAGGACAAATATTGTATGGTCTCTCTAATATGAACTAAATATGAGTAAACTCACAGAGGTAAACTATAGGTTACTAGGAGACAGAATGTGAGTTGACAAGGGAGAGCTGATAGTGAATGTATATGGAATGTTTAATAAGGTTGATCGTAAATGTGTGGAAATGGATAGAGTTGATGGTAAGACATTTTAGTGAGTATAACTAATGCTCCTGATTCATAAATGTTATTGGGGCTGAACACCACTGGGTGGTGGATGTAGACCGTGGTTAATAGTACAAATACCAGAATGTTCTTCTATTACAAGTTATTAAGACTATGGTTATACATGCATGAGGAAAATGCAATTAATGTAACTTATGGACTATAGTTAACAGTAATATTGTAATATTTTTGCAGCAATGGCAAAAAAGATACTATATCAATGCTAAGGGTCAACAATAGGGAGGTAAAAGAGGGTATGGGATCTTTCCTTTTGGAGTGATGAAAACATTCTAAAATTGACTGAGGTGATGACAGCACAACTCTGTGATGAAACTGAGAACTGAGTATACATTTTGGATGGACTGTACATGACGTGGGACTGTACAACACAGTGGTGGATGATGAACTGTGGTTAACAGTACAAATATGAGAACATTCTCTCATGAACTATAACAAATATACAATATTGTATTAGTCAGCCAAAAGGGGTGCTAATGTGAAATACTAAAAATGGGTTGGTCTTTATAAAGGGTATTTATTTGGGGTAGAAGTCCATAGATACCAGGCCATAAAGTGTTAAGTTTCTTCTCTCACCACAGTCCATTGCCACGTGTTAGGGCAAGACAGCTGCCGACATTTGCCAGGGTTCAGGCTTCTTGGGTTCGTCTCTTCCCGGGGCTGCGTTTCTCTCCAGGCTTAGCTCCTGGTTCCTCCACAAGGTCAGCTGTAGGACGATCAGGCGAACAGCTCACTTCTCTTCTCCTGGGGCCTTCTTTCCAACATCAAAATTTCTTCTCAAAATCTGCTTCAACTCTGTTCTTTGCCTTGCCTTTTATATTCGATTCCCCACCCACCAAGGGGTGGGGCTCAACGCCCAGTCAACGCCCCAATCATAACTCAATCATGCCTAGATTAACAGATCAGTTTACAAGCATGATCCAATTATATATTTGGAATTCATAATTACATTAAATTGGCCAACGGCCACAAATATTAATACATGGTGTTAATAATAGGTGGTTTCTGGGAAAAATACACCAAATGTAAGCTATGGACTATAGTTAACAGCAATATTTTGACAATGTTCTTTCATCATTTGTAACAAATGATCCACAACAATGCAAGGTGTTGGTGGTGGGGCAATGTATGGGAATCTTGTATGATATGTGTGATCGCGTTGTAAACTCACAACTTCTCTAATTTAAAAAAAAAATTCCCTTATAGAAAATAATAACTTCACCATGAGGGAAATCTGCTAGGAAAAAGAAACCAAATTAAGCAGAACAGGAACACTAGGGGTGAGAGAGAGAAAGAGAGAAAGGGAGAGAGAAACATCAAATGGTAATGGGTGAGAAAAACAGAATGTGAATCACAGTAGTACTGTAACAGAAAAACATAATCTCTAAAGCTTAAAGCACTGACTTTGGAGACAAGATGTGTGGATTTCTTGACTATCTTCCTTAATCAGGCTTAAGTCCAAGAGAGACAGACTTAGCTGTTCAGATAGGTCATAGTTTTTCAAATTTCATTGGTCTATTTATCTACCCTTGAGTCAATACCATATCTTTTCTTCTTAAAGATTTATGTTTTATTTATTTATCCCCTCCCTTGTTGTTTGTGCTCATTGTCTGCTCTCTGTGTCCATTCGCTGTGTGCTCTCTGTGTCTGCTCGTCTTCTTTTTAGGAGGCACTGAGAACCAAACCTGGGACCTCCCATGTGGGAGAGAGGTACTCAATCACTTGAGCCACCTCAGCTCCCTGCTTTGTTGTACCTCTCATTGTCTTTCCTCTTTGTGTTTCCTTGTTGTGTCATCTTGTTGCGTAAGCTCACCGCGCCTGCCCATCACACCAGCTCACTGTCTTGCTCGTCTTCTTTAGGAGGCACCAGGAACCGAACTCGGGAACTCCCATGTGGTAGGCAAGAGCTCAATCACTTGAGCCACATCCACTTCCCAGTACCATAGTATTTTAATGTCTATAACTTATAATAGGCCTTGATATCTAAAGAAATCATATTTTGAGGTCATTGTGGTATCATCAGATGAGGATACTCTCAAGCTACAAATCAGGAAAAGCTAACACAATATTTGCCCATCCTCCCCACAGGTACATTCACCTACCATATGCAGAAAAGCCACGTGGTCTAAACAGGGGAAGCAATATTGGCATACAATCTCACCACACTCTAAGAAAATAATAAAAGGAAACTGGGAATATTCTGACAGTGAAAGCATATCAGAAAAACGTAACCACAAAATTGATGAAATCTTAACTTAGTATTTCTAAATAATCAAAGTGTTTTAAGAAGCATGAGTCATAAGGAAAATAGCTTGGAAATGATATACGTGGGCAACAGAAGAATTCGAAATTACAAAAAATAAGAAAAAATTTTCAATAATTTTGTAGATTCACTTTATTTTTTTTTTATTTACTTATTTATTTCTTCCCCCACCCCACCCCCACCCCCATCCCATTGTTTTGCACTCACCGTCTACTGTCTGTGTGTTCTTCTGTGTCTGCTTGTCTTCTCCTTAGGTGGCACACAGGAACCAATCCTGGGACCTTCCAGAGTGGGAGAGAGGCTGCTCAATCTCTTGCACCACCTCAGCTCCCTGGTCTGCTGAGTCTCTTATTGTCTCTCTGTGTCTCTTTTTGTTGCATCTTCTTGCTGCGCCAGCACTCCTGTGCGGGCTAGCACTCCTGCATGGGCCAGCTTGCCTTTCACCAGGACTCTCCAGGAATCGAACCCTGGACCTCCTATATGGTAGATGGGAGCCCAACCATTTGAGCCACATCCGTTTCCCTGTAGATGCACTTTAAATGTATGATAAAATGAACACAAAAAAAGAGAGTAAGGACTGAAAAGTAACAAACATCAAGATGAAATTTTTAAAGCAATAAAAAAGGATTCAAGGGAAAACTATAGATAGGGAAGTCCAGCAAAGAAGATCCAGTATATGTATAACATTGGTTCCAGAAGAAATAAGTCAAACCAACAAAAAATGTCAACTTTTTAAATTTTTCAATTCAAGAGTATTTCCTGTAATAAAAGAAGACATGTAGCTATATAATGAAAGGATTCAACATGTGCCTTGAGAAAGGCCCAACATCAAAATGTACCCTAGGAAAACTTCAGGGCTTTATTGAAAAGGGGGAAAAATCTTTTGAACATCCAAACAAATCTCCAAGTGATATCTTTTTACTTCCAGCTAATATAACTCAGGAGGGGAAATATAAGAAAAATTAAACCAACCCAGAGAAGGGATGAAATTGAAAATAGTTTTTAAAAAACACAATAGAAGTCATGGAGTATAGCAATAAGAAGCATGAATAAATCTATTATCTGTTCCTGCATGAAAAACCATCCTAAAATGTAGGGCTTAAAATAACAATGATTTATTCTTTTTCACCATTCTGCAGCTTCTTTTGTGGAACTCACCTGGGCTTATATGGATGCATTTAAATGGTAGCTTGGCTGAGCTAACAAGTCCAAAATTACTTCACTTACAGGCCTAGAGTCTTGGTGCTGATCGATGGACAGGTGCCTTCCATTTGACCTCTCATCCTCCAGTAAAAAAACCACTTTATTTATATGGCAACTGGGTCCCAGGAAGGCAAACTCCAATGCATAAGTACTTATCATTCTCCTTTGGAATCACACTTGTCCATATCCCATTAGCCAGAACAAGTCACATGGCCAAGGACAGAGTCAATGTTAAAAAGACAACATAACTTTCCACCCCGAGACGTCCGTTCCCTGGTGGCTCAGCGCTGACCCTCGGGAGAGCCAGCAGCT
>JAQZBX010079386.1:0-13988 GCA_029593785.1 Cabassous unicinctus | reverse complement strand
GGGGGGGGTGTTAAAAATGGATAAAAAGTAAAATAAATAAATAAATCTTAAAAATAAAAATAAAAATAATGGTATATAGGACCACAGACAGAAGTCTGGTGCTTAGCAGTAACATAATCCCTTAAGATTCTTCTCCAGATAATATGTAAAAAATTGCACATTCAGGGGTTAGTAAGAGTGTAAAGAGTAGCACTGAGGAGAAAATCACAAGAACAGCAAACTTTAAGAGAAGAACAGAAGATCACTCTTTATCTTGTTATTTGCCCCCACAGGATGTCATATATTTAGTTATTCCTTTTGGTCCCTTATTCTATACCACACCCTTTGTAGCCCTTGGGGAGAAGTTATGGATATACTAAAGAAAGATGGCATTATGAAGTATATTAAATACTTGTCATTATGTACCATAAATGCCAAAGGAAGGATATTTAATTTTTTTTTTTTTTTAGGAGGTACCAGGGCTGGGGATTGAACCCTGGACCTCATATGTGGGAAGCCGACACTCAACCACTGAGCCACCTTAGGTGGCCTTAATTAGTTTTTTCATTTGTTTGCTTGTTGTTTGTTTTTTTGTTTTTAGGAGGCACCGGGAACTGAACCTAGGACCTCCCATGTGGGAAGCAGGCCCTCAACCACTTGAGCCACATCCGCTCCCCAGGACATTTAACTTTGTCAATACTTGATCACTGGTGATGTGAAAGAAAATTCATATTAGAGAAACGAGAGTAGAAGCAATATTTCAGAAGGATCGAAGCACAAACGCTCTCAAAAGATTTAGAAGATACAAGTCTAGGTTTTTCTTTCAAGAAAATTGATGGAAAATAGATAATGTCTTGAGAGAAAAAAGGGGGTTGTATTAGTCAGCCAAAGGGGTGGTGATGAAAAGTACCAGAAATCTGTTGCATTTATAAAGGGTATTTATTTGGGGTAGAAGGTTACAGTCACAAGTCATAAAGCATAAGTTACTTCCCTCACCTAAGTCTGTTGCCACGTGCTGATGCAAGATGGCTGCCTGTCTCTGCAAGGGTTCAGCCTTCCTCTTCTCCCTAAGGCTCTGTGGTCCCACTCCTTCCATTCTCAGCTGGAGGTTAGCATAAGGCTTGTCTTTCTCCCTGGGGCTCCTTTCTCTCTGGGCTTTCTCAGCTATTCAGGGTTCTGGTCTCTTCAGCTGCAAATTATCATGCGAATGGCTTGGCTCCCTCCCCGGGACTCCAGCATCCAAAACTAAACTCTCTATGCTCTCCTTCTCTGTGTGTTTACTTCCATGTGAGAGTCTGTTTTATCCTCACCAAGGGGGTGGGGACTCAACCCTGCATGCCCTAATGACATGGTCAAATAAAAGCCCTAATCTTGATTTAATAAAGTAAAAGTGAAACCTCTGAATCCAATACAATCTAATATGCCCAGAGGAACAGACCAGTTTACAAACACAATCCAATATCTATATTTAGAATTCATAAACAATATCAAACTGCTACAGGGGTTGTCCTTTAGGATTTCAGAGAGTGGAATATGTTTGTTAACTGAGGTAAAGTAGCAGTGATTTAAGAAGACATTTATCAAGTTAGGAAGAAATTGGTGAAAAGTAAAGAAGGGGTCCCTAGAGGAGATGCACTGGGGACCCAGTACAAAGGAGAGGATGAAGATGACAAAAGAGTTAGGTCCTCAGTAAAGGAGTAAGATATTTCTTCTTTCAATACCAAATGATTCAGTCATGATTCTGAGAAAATATGGAGTTGATAAAAAAAAAAAGTTGAGAAATTCCATTATAGTTTACCCCCAAATCTCAGTAATGTAGGAAATGTGCTCATCCGGCGATAGCACACATTAATTGAAATGCAGAATATTTCAATTAAGGTCTTTTGGTCAAAAGGAACATAGATTTATTCAAATTATGTGAAGTAAGAGAAGAGTTATTTTGGAGCTACACAAAGAATAAGGTCACAACTTGCAGAAACTCAATCAGGCCATGGGAGGAGCCCAAAGAGAGTCAGGACCTTCTTAGAAAGAACAGAAGGTGTTTTAATTTACTAAAAGCTGCTGGGAGCAATATACCAGAAATGGGTTGGCTTTTACAGTGGGATATTATTAGGTTAATAGCTTACAGTTCTGAGTCTGTGAAAATGTCCAAAACAAGACATCAGGTGAAGCTCTCTCCCAAGCATCAACTGCTGATGATCCTGGAATTCTGCCATGTAGCAAGGCACAATGGTGGTACCTGTCTCTCCCTTCCTATCCCAGGCTCACTTTCTCCCCAAGCTCAGCTCTAGGCAATCAGGTATATGGCAGGGTCCACTCGGTTCTCCCCTCTCCTCTAGGCCTCACTGCTTTCAGCTTTGGGTTGTTCTAACTGTGTCTTTTCTCTCTCCCAGGTTCATTGGTTTCAACTTCTGGAGGCTTTTCTGTCTCTGTGGCTTTTTTCCCCCTTCATTGGGGGCTCTTTTTACTCTGTTTATAAAGGACTCCAGTAAGAGGATTAAGACCCACCCTGGGTCATGCCCTAGTGAAGTGATCTAATCAAAAGGAGTGTCCCTTAACTGAATCTAATAGAAAGGTCCCACCTACGATAGGTTTTATTCCCACAGGAATGGATTAACATCAAGAAAATTATCTGGGATCCACCCAGCTTCAAACTGTTACAGAAGATTTCTCAGAATCCAAGGTTGCATGGTTGTAGATATGCGTTAGTGATCTGCCATCAGTGTAACTCAGCTATGCTCTTTGTTTTTATCTTCTTTTTCCACTATAAACTGGATGAATATTTCTTTACTTCTCATTTGAAAATATTCTGACCACCTTTGCTGGAAATCATCATCTGCATTTGATGAGAACTTTGTATTAAACTCCTTAAACCACAGCAAGTCTATCCTTGGATCAAGTGCACCATCTGTGATTTAATTAGTCATGTAGAGGTTTTCGATTCATAAAATATTGTTGCCTATGAGTACTTTGAAGCAGGAAATATGAGCATAGCTAATTCCTTAAAAGTGTAAGTTAGGTATTAGGACTGCTATACCTAGCATTAAGTGAGACACTAATATTGCAAATGAGCCAAATTCTCACAGAAAGCCAAATCAAGGGCCAGTCACTAAAAGATTTCCTTAAATTGGATAATACTTTAGACCAGAGAAGTAGCCTTTATTAATGAGGTACTCTTCCACCTTTTAGAAAGATAGATGATTTGGATCTGACCAAATAGATAGCCTTCCTGCCGAAGAGAATACTATTAGATACCATAACCCAGTTTCCTAAAAATTTAAAATTCTGAGTTTCTGATCACAAAGATCTGTGTTTACTACTAGCCCCTCAACCCTCAATTTGCACTCAGAGAGAGTCCTATTTCAATGTTAGGTGATCCTTCTGAATTTCTATTTTCATTTAATGCTTCCTTCTACTGATATTTATTCAGTGGCTATTAAATACCAGCTTAATTTAATGTTGACTATTTTGACTTAAGTACTATTCTAGGTACTACAGATACATTTTTAAACAAAAGATAGTAATATCTTCAATGTTCTATTTCTCTTTTGCCCTTTCTGGCAGTTTGAAATTATTTTATAATCCAAAAAAGAGAAATATTATGTTTGTGAGTTAATCCTTTCCTGTGGGTGTGAGACACTTTCGCTTGGGCTATGTCAGTAAGGCATGACTCATGCTGAGTCTGCGTCCTCTCTCTAGGTCTGATGTAAACAGTGACACACAGGAAAAGGGAACTCCACCATATTTAATCCTGCTATGTGAGAGAAAGGACTCCAATTTTGCCCAAAGCCGGCTGGAAGAAGAGAAGACCCCAAGAGGCTCAAAGAGCTGAGGCCCAGGTAGAGATGAGCCATATGCTTGATGGCTTGCAGCTGAACTTGGGAAGAAAGCAGAGCAACTGAGACTGATAGAGGAGTCCAGAGAGAAATAAGCCCTATGCTTGGTTGCTCACAGCTGAGCTCTGGGAGCTGGGCTGCAAGAGATGGTATATTCTGGAAGGGAAGTCAGAGACCTCGGCAGAGATCAGTAGTCATCTTGCTTCAACGCATGGCCCGAAAAAAGTATCAACAGTAGCTGACTTTGGTGAGAAAACACCTCTAATATTTCATGGTCTTGGAACTGTGAGTTTTTACCCCAAATAAATCTCCTTTATAAAAGCCAACATGTTTCTGGAACTTTGCATCAGCAGCCCCTTGGCAAACTAAAACACCACTGATGATGGGACTGTGTACTCAACAGGTAGATGCTTGATAAGTAGTAAATGAATAAATTATTAAGGGAAATTAAAAGGAAGATTTTTATGGGTGATTATTGGGAATAATCAATGCATTTTAAATTAGGTTTGTGTCTACAAGGCAATAAATAAATAAATAAATAAATAAATTTAAAAACTAGCCATCTGTAGGATCAGTTAAGTGCCAGAGTTAAATATAAGGGACATTTATGTGCTGGGTCATAAAGTGTTTTTTTCTACAAAGCTAGCAAAGCTAATTAGTAATGAATTTTAAAGAATAAGAAAACTTCCAGGCTTATTTATTTATTATTAATTTTTAGAAATTGCTTGTAGTGATTTCTTCCCCATATCACAATCCTTTAAGCATTCTTTTATTTTTATTTTACTTTTTCTAATACCTTGAAGATATTCCCCTCACTTTATGTCTTTTTTCTCTGTGATTTGAATTCCATCTAAGTCCTCTAGGAAGCATTTGTAGAATAATCTAATTCTCTGTAGACTAATAAAATGTATACCCTTATATTCCTGAAATTTCAAATATAACAACAATTATTATTATTTATTAAATCAGGTTTCTATAAACTTTAGTTTTGAAAAATGATGATGAGGGACTTCAGATTTTCAGACCTTAATTCTAATCATTAACTCATATCAAGCAGAGAAGTCTTCCTGGATTTTCTAGTTCTTTACTTGCATCTAAGCAATTTATATTTGACGTTGGTCTTCTTGAAGTAATCCTAATTGAGTCAAGGACAGTTTCTCATCTATAGCTCAATTGGATTACTATTGATGCTCAGCAACTCATCAGTTGGCTGAAACCAAAATAATCACATTAAAATTAATTGAGACAGAGATACAGTTTTGATAATGTCAGAATATCTGATATAGGCCTCCCCCTTTTGCAATTAGTGATTACAACTTCCAAAAAAATATACTAACAACGAAAACTTCTTTAAAAGCACTAGAGAAACTGGAGGGCAGAAACCGAAGAGAATTTAACCCTTGAAAGATAGGCACCATACTATCCAGGTAAGTGAGAACAACATTTAAACCTCTTTTTGACTTAGGACTCTCCCCAGCTGTTGTAGGTCTAGGCTTTTAGACTTTGAGTAGAAAACTAAAACCGTTTTTGGCTTATTATCATACAATGAAGTTCAGGGTTTCCAGAGTGGCTGAAAATTGAGGGAATAAATACTGGATGGGGCCACAAAATCTGTGAATAAACTTCCCATAGATGATGCACAAATTGTGCTTTCTTGGAAGAAACACTGGGGAACAGAACTCACAGATATTTCAGCTCTTTCCCACCACAGGGGAGAAAGAGTTTGGATTCAGAGTTGACTAAGTGAGAGGAATTTAATAAGCACCTAGACTTTCCACAAATCCACCTGAATTAAGGGGAAAAAAAAAACTAGTTTCAACAGGTGGAAGGTAATCAGCCAATAATTTTTCTGCCTACCAAAAACACCACCAATCATTTTCAGAAGTTAATAGCAACCAGAATCCTAAAATATGGCATATGCAATATTAGTGCATCTTTAGAAATTACTCATCTGCAGAGAAATAGCAAGTATGACCCACAGTCAACCAAAAATGCAGTCCATTGAAACAGAACCCAAGATAAATCAGATGTTGTTATAAGCATAGAAGGTTACTCTGAAGAATGGTTGCAAGGTTGTGGATATGCATTTAGTGCTCTGTCATCAATGTAACTCAGCTATGCCCTTTAATGACTTCAATGCTGCTAGTACAAACATGTGCAAGAACTTTAAAAAATCATAGTCATAACAAAGGAACAGATGAAAATCTTTGTAAGATAAAGGAAACTATACTGAAATATCTAAAATGAAAAATTGAACAACATACTGGATGAGCCTAAAAGTTTTGTTTGTCTGTTTTTAAATCATCAGTCCAACATGGTGTCATCGTGGTCTCTGCCTTTGCCAGGGGAGACTGTCCACCATATAGACAGCAGTAGGGACCCAGAGATTCTGTGAACATTCAAGGGAGAGGAAGCAATCCAGGGAGGCATCTTGGAGATAGCAGTAGAGACTAAGAGGGAACGGTGCCGCTTGTAGTTGGGCGCCTGTGCTTGTAAAGGGGGGGAGTGATAAGGGACCTGTGGGCAGCAGTAGCAGGGCTGCAGGGCATGGAAGCAGGAAAACCCCAGGTGCAAGGAAGGGTCCGGACTTCTGTCCAGTTAGACGCAGAGTAGACTTGGTTCCTAATCTCGTTTCTTCTAGTCCGTGGACAGTGCCCCGGGAAGTCCTTTCCTCTTGGGTCAAGGGGGACAACGACACAGTTCTAGTTCAACCACTTTTAAAGGAAGGAACAGAACTGGGAGTAAGCGTTGGACAAAGGGGTGCAAGGAAACCGGGCTCTCTCTGGACTCACCCGTGCAGGTGCGGCAGCTTCCTAAGGAGCTAGAACACCACCGGCCACCCTCTCCTTCTGCCCATTAGTCCTCAGGTGGAAGAAGATGGCTTCTCCAGCTCCCCGAGCTACACAGTATAGCTCCACCGTCGGCCACCACACTCTTTCCCTTCCCCCAATTCCAAATTCCTAGGAAAGGGCTCCGATTGGCTGGACTTGGATCCATGAGCTATGGCCTGGAGGCGGAGTTTCAGAACAGAAGCAGGCGGGAGCCTGCTGCGCGATGTGGACGAGGGTCAGCCCCTGTAATGCGCCTAGAGGCGGGCGAACACCCGCCGAAGAGCCTCCTTATCAACGCTCAGCAAGTAGAGTAAGGGGAAAGGTGTCTCACCCATGGCAGAGCTCAGAAAGTCACATTGTTGGTCATTCTCGGTCCCGTAGAGGTGAAGCACTGACCAGACCCTGAGCGAGGACGAGATGGAGTGAAAACACAGCTTAGAGCCACCCCTGTTTGGGTTGGTGTGGTGGGGGCGAAAGTCAGCAAGACTGGTCAGGAATCTGTTGCCACGGTCCAGGGGAGGGACCAATGAGCTGCACGGTCGGGCAGTAGTCGGGGATGGAGGACAGAAATCAGAGACTTTTTCTTTATACCAAAATGCCTTCAGGTCACGTCTGCTCATCCAGGATTTGCAGATAGGTCACCCTTTAGCAATGCTTCCCTATGGCTCTCCGAAGACCCCCCTTTGATAGGAGTAATGATATACAGGTGTCTACTGTACATATATTTTTTTAAATTTGAATTATACATTTATGGACTGAATGTAAATTTTCCTTAAATAAAAAAAAAATAGTTGAATATAGATGATTATGGCTAAGTCTATATGGTGTGACTGGACTGAGTGTAGTAGAACATAATTAAATGATCTGATTTCCCAGAACAATCTTAAGGAAATTTGTAAAATTAATCTGATGCTTCTGGGCCATATTAAAATGTACAGTGGTGAAAAAATATCTAAAGACTTAATTTGATTAATTTCAACCATTTTAGTATAGACATGTTCTCTTTCTTTTTCTAGAAGTTTAGTGAGGCAAAAGTAATAGTTCCATTTTTCAACCATTCCACTCCAAAGCATTACTAAATTGGTTTATTAACATGACATATGCATACTGATTTAAATGCTTTCCTACCAGGGAAAATAATTTCTTGAGCAACAAAATCCCAACCCTTGTAGTAATATAGGATATATAAATAATTTTAAGACTTTGATAATTACAAAGTAAAGCTATCAAAGATACTATTAATTATTCTCACAATAGCTTTAAGATAGAAAGCACATACTTTAGTCATACTTTTATTTTATGTATTTAAATTGACTTAATATATGGCAGTTTGCATATGTTTTGTTTAAATTAGATCTATTCTCTAGATAACTTTTTATTTCTTAATAAGCAGGATCCCTTTTTATACTGCTCAGTATAACTGGGGAATCAGCATTTGTCATTTGAATCATTTACATAACTTTCCTTGGAGGCAAGAGGAGTGAACTCAGACATCCTAATATGCTCCAAATATAATAATTATTGCAATATCTTCCAGTGTTTTTAACAAAAATGATCATTCTATCAATTACCTGTTACGTTTATATTTATAATATATCAAACTTGTAAAAACATAGTTTCTAGAATTATTTTCTTCCTATATTAAATAGATATTCATTTTAATTGATTGCAAAAATGAGTTTGTTATATGCATAATAAACACTATAAATCTGAAGTTTAGGTAAGAGTGGAAAATTGGTAGACATCCCATAAAGAAGTGAGAAAGATAAATAGGAATATGATGGTACTCTAAGTATCACTAAGGGATAAAACTATATTTCCCTATTTGTGCAAACCTACAAGCAAAAAGACCAATATTGCCAAGAAGCCAACAAATGAATAACATCTATTACACGAACTCATTTTACATTAACAAAATAAAATGGACTGTTAAAAATAGAGTAAACTCATTGGTCATGCATGAGCCTTGAGAGAAAGTCCCTACTTCAATTTAAAAATAATCAGGTTGAATTTTTCAATGGACTTTTATTTTCATACCTCAAATATATCTCAGCTATGGGTAACTGCCAGGTAATGAATATTTATTGAAAATTTCCTAGTTTCTCTAGCAAGATAAACTCTAATGAAGTCCAAGGACGGAGAGTTTGATTTTACATGAGTCCCAAATGCATATTTCCTAAAAGTGAGAGATGTTAAGTGAAATCACAACACTGCTTGGGTCTAAAAGTGAATTTAGTTTATATACTATCAGAAAAAAAAAACAATTAACTGAGGTGTAGAAATGTATTTTACATCATATTTCTATGAAATAATAAATATTTTCTGGTGTGAATCTTAAAAATCTATTTTCCCATCTGATGAAAATTTTATTAATGAAAATTTGGGGGGGCGGGGATGAAGCATAATATTATAGTCATGAGCAAGCCAAGTATGGTTAGAGTAAAGTTTTTCTTTTTCAAAGGTGATAGATAGATTAGATAGATAGATAGATAGATAGATAGATAGATAGATAGATAGATAGGGTATGGGTTTCATGTAGGCAGACAGATGTAGTTATAGAGTTTTATCATTTTTTTTTTCTTATGTTCAAAAACAGTTTGGGCTTCTGTATATGCATGCCTAAGTGGATGGATGTTTGTGCTTAGAAAGTTTGTCCATGTTGTTGCATGTGTCAGGACTTCATTACTTTTTACAGCTGAAAAATATTTCATTGGATGTATATAGCACAATTTATTTATCCTTTAATGCATTGATGGACAATTGGGTGGCTTCCATCTTTTGGCAGTTGTGAATAATACTACTATGAACACTAGTGTGCAAATATCTGTTTGAGTCCCTACTTTGAATTCTTTTGAGTATAAACATAGTAACGGGATTGCCAAAGGCTAAGTGTATTAAATTTACTGAAAAGGATTTTTGTTTAGAAGTAATATTCCAAACTACTTTGCTGATGCATTTTTCAACTCTAGGAGAGTTGTTTCAGATTTTTCAGGATTTTTTGCATATAGAAACATGTCATCTGCAAATAGGAAACATTTTACTCCTTCCTTTCCAATTTGGATGCCATTTATTTCTTTTTCTTGCCTGATTGTTCTGATAAGAGCTTCCAGTGCAATGTTGTATAACAGTGGTGACAGTGGGCATCGTTATCTTAGAACAGGGATTCTTAACCTGTTTAGCTCAGGGATCCATGAGCTAGAATTGAAATTCATAAAAACATTATTCTTGGGGGGACATATTGGTGTGGATATGATCTATTTATTAAATAATACACAGTATAGTAGGGACTTAGTAAGGGGTTTGTGGTTTTCCCTGACTGACAAATGGGTCAGTGGAAAAAAAAAAATTAAGAACCCCTGTCTTAGAGGGAAAGCTTTCAGTCTTTCACAATTATGTATGATGTTAGTTGTAGGCGTTTCATGTTTTCCCTTCATCTTGTTGAGGAAGTTTCCTTCTATTTCTGATTTTTATCAAAGTATGCTGTATTTTGTATTATGATCATGGTTTTTTTTTCCTTTCTTGTATTAATATGGTGCATCACCTTAATTGACTTTCTTATGTTGAACTAACTGCATACCAGGGATAAATCCCACTTGATCATGGTGTATAATTCTTTTAATTTGCTGTTGAATTTGGTTTGCTAGTATTTTGTTGAGGATTTTTGCATCTATATGCAAAAGAGATAATGGTCTGTGTTTTCATTTCTTGTGGTATCTTTTTACAGCTAAGGTATGAGAATGATTTGGACCCTTGTAGAATAAATTAGGGAGTATCCCCTCCTCTTCAATTTTTGAAAGAGTTCAAGCAGAATTGGAGTTAAGTCTTCTTGGAATGTTTGGCAGAATTTCCCTGTGAAGAACTCCTTCACAGGGTTATCCTTTGTTGGGAGATATTTTATTACTGATTTAATCTCTTTACTAGTAATTGGTTTGTTGAGATCTTCTATTTCTTCTTGAGTTAATGTAGGTAGTTTGTGTGTTTCTAAGAATTTGTCCATTTCATATAGGTTATCTAATTTATTGGCATATGTGATGGTTAGCCTAATGTGTCAACTCAGCCAGGTTATGATGCTTAATTGTTTGGTCAAGCAAGCACAGGACTAATTGCAATACAAGGGCATTTCATGAAATTTAATCATCAGTGAGTTGATTGCATAGATGGCTTGTTGCTTCTACAATCAACTGAAGAGATTGCCATCAGCAATGAGTGATGTACCATCCAATCATTTGAAGGCCTGAAAAGAGAAGTGATTTCAGCATTCAGAGAATCCCCATCTTAAGATAACCAGTGTCTCTTGGGGAATTCAGTGAGGACCTTCATCTGAGTTTCTGTGTGTGCTCTGAAAGAAAATCTTGTTTCATGCAGCTGAAGAATTGAGAACTCTGAAAACCAGACTTAGAGTCTCATTGTGTGAGCAGTAGCATTAAAAAGGAAACTAAAATCTTAACCTTGTATAGTGTCTGCTGCTCAAGTAAGGACATTGGTTGGAAAGGAGTGGCATCCTGAGGATTGGGATGGAGACACATGAGTTGATGATAATGGAAGTGGGAACATTGAAATCCTAAATTCTGCTGAGACTTTGCCAGATAAACATGTAATGGTCTGCCCTGAGGAGACGACCCAATGTCAAGCTTGCACCACTCAACCTCTAGCCTGCCCCAAGCAATTCTGACCTCAAGAGTTTGCATGAAATACAGGAGATTCCCTAGGGCATCTCTTAGTACTACCATGCCCTGTGATTAAAATCAATGGAATATTGCAGCAACCCAATCCAGGCAGGACTAACAATGGCCCAGAATCTTCAGGAATGAAAGTTTGGGTCACCCCACCAGATAAAGTACCACAGCCAGCTGAGGTGCTTGCTGAGGACAAAGGGAACATGGAATGATTAGCAGAAGAAGGTCATGATAAATACAAACTTTCACCACTGACCAGTTATAGAAATGACTGTAATGGTTATGAATATTTCTTCCTTATTGTGTTATGAGTATGTTTATATATATACATAAAATGAATATCTTTGTTTTCTTCCCTATCCTTTCACCGTATCATATGACATAAGTTGCATTAGTTTCATGTTGTAATATTTAAAGATGTCAAGTTTAAGAGTAAATATTACCCAAGTACTTGCATCCTATTCAGGAGGAATTTTGTGAGTTTCCAGTTGTACACAGGACAGTTGAGTATTGTTAAGTGGAAAAAAAAAAAATATATATATATATATATACATATATTTATCTTCTACTTTTTTCATTTAGAGACTAAGTATGGTTTAAGGTGATGTGTATGGCTGCCAAGTTGACAAGGGGTGGACAGTGATGGTAAGGCTAATGTGTCAACTTGCCAGGTTATGGTGCCCAATTGTTTGGTCAAGCAAGCACTGGGCTAATTTTAATATAAGGACATTTCATGGACTTTAGTCATCAGTGAGTTGATTACATAGATGTCTGGTTACTTCTACAATCAACTGAAGAGACTGCCATCAATAATGAGTAATGTCTTATCTAATCAGTTGAAGGCCTTAAAAGGAGAAGTGATTTCAGCATTCAGAGAGAGAATCCCCATCTCAGATTCAGATAGCCATTATCTCCTGGAGAATTCAATGAGGACCTTCATCTGAGTACCTGGCTTGCAGCCTGCCCTACAGAATTTGGATTTGTGCATCCCCACAATTGTGTGTGACAATTTTTATAACATTTATACTATTTACAGATATTTCTTGTCAATTCTGTATCTCTAGAAAACCCTGACTAATAGAGCATATATTTGTTCAGAGAATCCACTTATAGTCCTTTTTATTTCAGTGGGGTGAGTGATAATGTCCCCTTTTCATTTCTGATTTTTGTTATTTGCATACTTTCTCTTTTATTCTTTTTCAGTTTAGATAAAGGTTTGCCAATTTTGTTGATCTTTTCAAAAAACCAATTTTTGCTTTGTTGATTTTCTCTATTTTTAAATTTCATTTATCTCTGCTCTAGTCTTTGTTGTTTCCTTCCTTCTGGTTCTTTGGGTTTAGTTTACTCTTTTTTTCTAGTTCTTCCAGTTTTGAGGTTAGATCTCTGATTCAAAATCTTTATTCTTTTTTAATGTAAGCATTTAGAATTTTAAATTTTAAATTTCCCTCTCAGTACTGCCTTTGTTGCATCTCATAAGTTTTGGTATATTGTATGAACCACATTTTCAATCATCTCAAGATAGTTCCTAATTTCACTTCTGATTTCCTCTTTTACCCATTGGTTTTAGGAGTATGTTTTTAAATTTTCTCATATTTGTGAATTTTCCCTTTCTTCCTCTTATTGATTTCTAGCTTCATTCTGTTGTATGATTTCAATATTTTTGAATTTATTGATGATTATTTTTTGACTTAACAAGGATATGGTATATCCTGGAGAATGATCCATGTGCACTTGAGAAGAATGTTTTCTGTTTTCATTGGGTGCAGTGTCCTATATATGTGTGTTAGGTCTAGTTGGTTTAGTGTATCATTCAAGTCTGTACTTCCTTACTGATTTTCTGACTAGATATTCTATCCTTTATTGAGAGCGGTGTGTTAAAGTCTCATACTATTGATGTAGGTCTGTCAATTTCTCCCTTCAAATCTGTCAGTATTTGCCTCATATAATTTGGGGCTCTGCTGTTAATTGTGTATATATTTAGAACTGTTAACATCTTCCTGTTGAATTGTCCCCTTTGTCAGTATGTAATGACCATCTTTGTCCCTCATAAATGTTTTTTCAATTAAAGTCTGTTTTATTTGATATTAGTATAGCCATCCCAGTCCCCTTTTAGTTACTACTTGCATGTTATATTTTTTCCATCCTTTCACCATCAACTACTTGTATCTTTGAATTTAAGATGAATTTCTTATAAACAGCATCTAGTTGGGTCATGCTTATTTATCCATTCTACCAATCTCTGACTTTTTACTGGCAAGCTTAATCCATTTACAGTTAAAGTAACTACTCATCATACAGAACTTTCTTCTGCCATTTTGCTATTTGGCTTTTTTAAGGCTTATAACATTTTTGTCCCTCAATTCTTCTGATAATTCCTATTTTCATATTTACTTGATATTTGCCCTGTACATTTTGAGGCCCTCATTGTTTCCTACTGTATATGTTTTTCATGTATTTTCTTTGTGGTTACTATGGGGTTTAAAATTAATATCCTAAATCTATAGAAATGGCATTTGATATGATGTGAATTTAACTTCAATAGCATACAAAAACATGATTCTTAAACCCCTCTGCCTTTTTGTTGTACTATTTACAAATTATATCTTTATACATTGTATGTCTAACATCAGATTTTCATTACTTTTTTATGCATTTGCATTTTTGAA
>JAQZBX010079385.1:0-13992 GCA_029593785.1 Cabassous unicinctus | reverse complement strand
TATATATATATATATATATTATTTTACCGGGAGGTCCCGGGGATCGAACCCAGGTCCCTCCATATGGCAGACGGACACCCAACCATTTGAGCCACATCCGCCCCCCAGAGCTGGGTTTTGAATCCCTGCCTGCGTCATTCCAGAAATGGAGCTCAACCTCCATGCCTCACAATTTCCAAGCAATTTAATCCCCTTTAATTCTATTTCATTGCACTAACTGTTTATTGGGAGTCTGCTATGTGCTGTCATTGTAAAGGATACTTTCAACAACCTTGACTAAACATGAAAAGTGCTGATTGTAAAGAAAGGTATGCTCAACAGAGAGGCAACTGTGGTTGTAGTTGTCAGAAAATATTGAAAGCACAGAAATAAAAATAGTCCTGTTAGCATGATTGTGGGTGAGCTTTAGTTCTTTTCTTATCCTCAAAAATATCCTTAACGTCATTGTTTCACAATCTTTACAATAACTTCATCACAAACAGAACAGAGGCCTCTGGTGTGATGTCATACTGGATATGGCCACAAGGTGTCCCCCCAGCTCAGTCTAAACCTTCAAGAGGACCGACTGCCACCGACTTCCACCTGGCTGAGGCGCAGGGACTGGGAGCAGATTCTATCGGCTGCAGCTCAAGCAGAGGGGACAGATGGGTGTTTCTTAGGCCATAGGATAGCGATTTGTTTGCTTCCAAGGGTTCTAATGGACAGTTCTGTATTTGAAGTTTCCTTCTGGAGGATCTTAGTGTTGTCTGAAAGAAGGGAAAGGGAAGATTTTAGATTTGCAGGGTAGGAGGGCAGCTTCCCAAGGGCTGGATCATGAGGTAGGGCAGGGAGAAGGCTAACATGGGGGCTGAGCAACAGTGGAGGGTCTGGAAGTTTTTGTAGAAGGGACAAAGGAGCAGTAGTGTCGTTGGAAGAAGGGGTTGGCAACTTGTTTTGAAGCTGTGTTGGCATAGCAAGCCCTTATGTCTCAAATCAATAAGTTTCCTGAGAAGTCCCTTTACCCCTATATTTTACTTTCATTTTCTTGCCAATCTGGCCCCCATCTCTAGCTTGTAAACTTCATACTGGGCAATTGTAATTGTTCGGTTGTCTAGCAAACATTCTGCCTTTTTAACAGCATTTTGATTTCCTGTAGAACAATGCTTCTTAAACTTTGGCAGATAACACAGTTACCTGGAGGACTTGTTAAAACAAAGATTGCTGGGTCCCACCTCCAGAGTTTCCAATTCAGTAGGTCTGAGTGGGCGTCTGAGAATTTGCATTTCTAAGAAGTTCTCAGATGCTGATCTTGGTCCAGACACCATGTTTTGAGAACCACTATTGTTAGGGAATGACTTTCCTCAGATTTGCCATTTAAAAAGCTGAAGCTCTTAGTTCCTCCCACTGGATGCAACTGCAAGCAGGATAGTTCCATCCGTCTTCCCCATGGGATCTAAGCTCCTCCCAATTAGAAGCAGAGTGGGCATCACCATCCCAAGGTCCTCAAGATAGGGGAATGAACAATGGACTAAAATAGACTTATTCTAGCAATGGAAGAACTCTTATCACTGATATAAAGGCAGTGACCACCAGAGGTTCTGAGGGATGGGAGAGGGAAGAATGGGAGTAATATGGGGGCATTTTTGGGACATTGGAGTTGTCTGCATGACATTGCAGTGACGGATATAGGCCATTGTATATTTTGTCATAACCTACAAAACTGTGCAGGGCAGGGTGTGAACTACTATAATGTAAACTATAGACCATGGTTAGTAGCAATATGTGTTCATCAATTGTAACAAATGTACCACACTAATGAGGGATGTTGTTGATGTGAGAAAGTGTGGGAGGGGTGTGAGTAGGGCATATGGGAATCCCTCATATTTCTAATATAACACTTATGTAATCTAAAGCTTCTTTAAAAATTTTTAATTAAAAAAAGCAAGGCCAGGCAGACCGTGGACAAATGTATAGGACAGTGGTTCTTGACCCTCACTGAGCAACAGCCTCACCTGCTATGCTTTTAACCAGCACAGATTCCCCGATCCGTCCCCTAGAGGTTCTGATTCAGTTAGTCTGGGGTGGAGCCCAGACAGCTTCTTTTGCCAAAACTCCCCAGGTGATTCTAATGCAGTCAAGGTTGAAAACCACTGATCTAGGCCAACATAAGGGAAACCTGGAGAAAAGATCCCAGCCTCTGAGGAAAGTTGGGTTGGATTAATGGCAAAGGCAAGAACTATAGGCACCTCTGTTTAAGAGGCACCAGGGGCTGTTACCTCTCCAGGTTGCACTGCTCTCTGGCCGCAGTACTAACCCTGAAAAATTGCCCTGTGGGAACTGGTTGATGGGCTTTGGGTTTAACGACAGTCTCGAGGCTTTGTTTGGTGCTAACAGATGCTGCGTCCCTCAGCCCACATGAGGCTACGTCGGACCTCTGAGCAGCACGTTCTTGGAGACCTTGGAGCTCTGCAAGGGCCATGTGCATCCTTCAGCATCTCCCCTGTCTTCACTGGTAGGCGAAGGGGTGCAAGCAAGAATCCTCCCTGGCTGGTGTGCCCAAGCCCCATCTCCCAGGGATCAGGAGGGGAGTAATCGGTCTCTTGGGGTGAGAGGCAGGAAGTTCTGTCTAATTCATTGGGGACAATTGAATGAGGCAGTGAGAAGGCATCTCTTCTCCAGTTTGGTGTTTTTCCAGGACTGTTTCTAGGATGGCAGCCTCGCTTAACAGGATGAGAGTTCAGTACATAGACAGAGTGACTTAACAGGGAAACTATGGGTGAGACAGTGTGCTATATTTTTGAAGAGCCAGCATACAGGTTCTCCCCCTTGCTTTGCCCTCTAAAGCCATTGAGGGTGACCAGGTTGGGAAATATTATCCTTCAAGAGAAAGAATGGCAGTTGCTCATCAATCACAGCTGTAAGCACTGGAGAAGGAACTAATGAAAGGGGCCCAAGATAGTGAGCCCTTCTCTGAGGGTTAGGGTCCTGTGAATCCCATCATGGCTATGATGCAGGATAGGGAGGTAGTGTGTAGGGTCTGGGGGATGAGGGCTGGTGAGAGGGAGTGGTCTGTGCAGGTGAATGTCCCGCTCTGCCCCTTTCCCCTTTTCCTTTTCTTTACCCTGTCCCTCTCCCAGTCAAAACTCTAACCCATTGATCCTGAGTTCTTGGAATCTTGAATGATTCAAATGATGGGATCCAAGGGGACAGATATATTCACACTTACGGACCATTTGCCTCCCCAACGAGAAGCTTATTGACTCAGCTGCGTCTCCACTTGGTGATTGGTTTGGCTCTTTAATGGGGCAGGAGGGGAGGTTGAAGGAGAATGGTGACCTTCACTATACTCTACAGCTTCAGGGGGTTGGACCCTGGCTATTAACACGAGTTCTCTTGGACCCAGCTCTTTGATGCTAGCCCACAGTTTGCATTGTCCTTCTGGGGTGCACATTGCATTTTCCCTCAACATCTAAAACCTCCCTTACCCCTTGTTTAAACTCTTCATGATTTGGGAGGAATGACTAATCCCAAATCCCAAATTCCAGGTCCAAACCAGTCAGGTATACCAACCCTTTGCTGCAGTGATTGGTTCGGGTAGAATAGGTCTAAGCCAATCAGCCCCTGATTCATCCTAACCACAGAGGATTTTTGTTTTGTGATTGGAGCCTTTTTCCTCTGGCTAGATATGAACAAGGAAGCACATAGCCCTCAATGCTGTTGGCAGCCACCCTATGATCAAGAGAGGCACTAGCTTTAGGATGATACTTTGGATAGCAGTGTAAAGAGTCACAAAGATCCTGGGCCCTTGATGACTTTGTTGAGCCACTGGATCACCCAACATCCTGAAATCTGACCTATCTCTGGATTCAAATTAAGTGAGTCAATAAATGCCCTTAATTTTTCAAGCCAATTTGAATTTTTTTCCTGTTACGTATTGTGGTGATTTAAAAATATACCCACAGATTTAAAAATATTTTAAAATATTCTTCCTTTTAAGAGAAGGAGCCTAATTCCTTTACCTTTAAGTGTGGGCTTTCCTTAGTGATTTGTTTCTGATGAGTAGACTGGCAGAAGTGACAGTATATGACTTCTTTTATTAGTACATAAGAGGCATTGGGGCTTCCTCCCTGCTTTCTTTATTGCATCCCTTGCTTTGGGGGAATCCAGTGGCCATATTGTAACACTCAAGAAACCTGATGACAAGGTCCATGTGGCAAGGAACCCGAGGTCTTCTTTCAACAGCCATGTGATAAGCCATCTTGAAAATGTTTCCTCCAGGCCCAGTCAAGCCTTCAGATTACTGAAGCCCTAGTGGACATCTTGACTGCTTCTTCATGAGAGCCCCTAATCCAGAACCACCAAGCTTAGCCCCTCAAAAATTCCTGACTTAAAGGAACTGTGCGATAATAACTGTTTGCTGTTTTAAGCCACTAAGTTTTGGTGTAATTTGCTATGCAGCAATAGATTATACATTTATATTCAAAAGCACCTTCCTAGCTTTAATCACCAAGGCCCAGTACTGAATCTAATATGATTCATTGCACTGGGGCCATTGCATTCATTTCATTCCGGAACCCCAGAGAAATGGCAAGACCACATAGAAGAAATGGCTGGGTCATGGGTCTTGGAGTCAGGTCTAAGACAGCCTCACAAAGTCTTGCATGTCACAGGGTCTTACACAGCTCCAGAGTTTCCTATGGCTCAGTATGGTGTGGGAAGAGAAGAATTAATTCCAAGGCACTTGAGAGTAATGTGGAAGTGGCTGGACAAGTCAAACATGAATGGGGCTTATAGATGGAAATGAGAAGTGACAAAAGATCATCTGAGCTTTTATCATTGTGGGTAGATAATAACAGAGGACCAGAATGTCAACCCCACTCCATTGCCCTGGCCCTCTGTAACTCTGGGAAAAGGAGAAGGGAACCTCAGTGGAATGAGGTTTAAAAAATTTGAGTTATAGAAAATTCAAGTACTATTTCTTGTGTACTTGAGTTGTGACCTTAGATTCATACCCACCGTGCTAATATTAAAATTTAATTGTTCTTAGCATATTCTTCCCCCGCCCCTGAGCCACAACACAGGAACAGTGAAATAACTGGGTCTCCAGATCTCTTCCCCAACACCTTTTCTTTGTGGGGTCCTGTGACCCCATGTGAACTACTGTGCAGTGTGCAGCCTCCTGTTCTCAATGCAGGTAGGCACTCCCACTTTCCAGCCTTGACTGCTGCTGTTTTGCTGTATTCCATTAGATGTGACCTAGCCCCATTTTTTTTTTCTTTTAGGAGGTACTGGGAATTGAACCCAGGACCTCATACATGGGAAGCAGGTGCTCAACCACTGAGCTACATCTGCTCCTCAATGAGAGCTGTTTTTTTTTTTCTTCTTTTTTTCTTTCCATTTGTTTGTTTTTAGGAGGTACTGGGGATCAAACCCCAGGACCTTGTACATGGGAAGCAGGCATTCAACCACTTGAGCTACATCTGCTCCCACACCTAACCCCATTTGACCAGTAAAAATTTTTCCTTTGTACTGATATCACTCTTTCTGTCATCACAGGTGACGAACTAATCATGCCTGTATAGTTTCTGATATTGCTGCCTTCCATCCCAACCCCCTGCCATCTTTTTTTTTTTTTTTTTCCCCCTCAAATAATTGTTGAGCTGAGATGGGAGAGTTTCTTTCCTCAACTGTCATTTATTTTTCTACTATGCTCTACTGTGACATTATTCTCATTAAAAATAATATTGCAACATATGAAAAGAAGTATATATGTGTCCCAGAGACTCAAATCTTTTGTCTGTTCATGTGTCGGTTGAGCTCTGAATCTCAGCAGAGTTGCAACACCTACTCTTCAGTTCATTGGACTCACCCAGGACAACTAACAAAGAGATGATGATGGATAACGCCCATCCCAAGGAACAGAGAGTGTCTGCAACTGCAAGCAAGACAGTTCAATCCATCTGCCCCATGGAATCTAAACCTCTCTCAATCAGAAACAGAGTGGGCATCACCATCCCCAAATCCTCAAGAATGGGGAATGAACAATGGACTAAAGCAGACTTATTATTATTCTATGATAGATATTATTTTAGCAATGGAAGAACTTTTATCATTGTTATAAAGGCAGTGGTCACCAGAGGTTCGGAGGGGAGGGAGAGGGAAGAATAGGTGTAATATGGGAGCATTTTCAAGACACTGAAATTTTCCTGCATGGCATTGCAATGATGGATACAGGTCACTATATATTTTGTTATAACTTACAAAATTGTGCGGGACAGAGTGTAAACTATAATGTAAACATGGTTAGTAGCAATGCTTCAATATGTGTTTATCAGTTGTAACAAATGTACCACACTAATGAAGGATGTTGTTAATGTTGGAAAGGGGGAGGGGGTGGGGTACATGGGAGTCCCCTATATTTTTGAGAGGTAAGGAAGTTTCTTGTTTGTCTGTTTTTTGTTTATTATTATTGAAATGATGAAAATGCTCTAACAATGATTGAAGTGATGAAGGTACAACTATGTGATTATACCAAATACCATTGATTGTACACTTTGGATGAATTGCATGCTTTATTAATATGTATCAATAAAATTGATTTGTTTAAAAAAATATAGAGGATTCCTGTATGTCCCATCCCCTGACCTCTCAATCTCTCTCTGTTTCCCCTGCTGTACATAACTGCTATTTCTGCACAATTATTTATTTGTTTATTAAGCAGTTTTATTGAGATATATTCACATACCATACGATCTATCCAAAGTGTATAATCAATGGCTTTTAGTATAATCACAGTGTTGTATATTCATCATCTCAAAAATTTTAGAACAATTTCATTACTCCAAAAAGAAAGACTCCACACCCCTTAGCATTCCTTCTCCAGCCCTACATAACCACTAATCTAATTTCATCTTCATAAATTGATTTATATTTACATTTTATATAAATGGAATCATATGTAGTACTCTGTGTCTGGTCTCCTTCACTTAGTATAATGTATTTTTTTGCCTGATATTAACATTTTGTAGTATTAATCTACATTTGTTCAGCTTCAAAGAAAAATGGTCTTATATATGCAATTTTACCCATATTCATATTTCACATAATATATTTATATTTCACACAATATATTTAGTTCACAATAGTGCAATCATACAATATTTGTCCTTTTGTGTCTGGCTTGCTTCACTCAACATAATGTCCTCCAGGTTCATCCATGTTGTCATATGCTGTACCACTTCATTTCTTCTTACAGCTGCATAATATTCCATTGTGTGGTATACACCACAATTTGTTTATACATTCATCAACTGATGGGCACCTGGGTTGTTAACAACCTTTGGCTATCATGAATAACGCTGCTATGAACATTGGTGTGCAGATGTCTATTTGTGTCGCTATTCTCAGTTCTTCTGGGTCTATATTCTACTTCCTTAGGAACTGTCAAACAGTTCTCCACAGTGGCTGCACCATTCTATATTCCCACCACCAGTAAACAAGTCTTCCTATCTCTCCACAACGTCTCCAACATTTACAGTTTTCTGACTTTTTAATAGTGGCCAATCTAATGGGTGTGAAATGATATCTCACTGTAGTTTTGATTTGCATTTCCCTAATCACTAGTGATGTTGAACACTTTTTCATGTGTTTCTTCACCAATTGTATTTCTTCTTTGGACAGTTGTCTTTTTAAGGGTTTTGCCCATTTTTAAATCAGATAGTTTGCCTTTTATTGTTGAGTTGTATGCTCTCCTTATATATCATGGATATTAAGCCCTTATCAGTATGTGATTGCCAAATATTTTCTCCCATTGAGTTGGCTGCCTTTTCACCCTTTTGACAAAGTCCTTTGAGGTGCAAAAGTGTTTAATTTTGAGGAGGTCCCATTTATCTACTTTTTCTTTTGTTGCTCATGCTTTGGGTGTAAGGTTTAAGAAACTACCACCTACCACAAGATCTTGAAGATATTTTTCTACATTTTCTTCAAGGAATTTTATGGTTGTTGTTTTTGTATTTAAGTCCTTGATCCATTTTGAGTTAATTTTTGCATAAGGTGTCTTCTTTCTTTCTTTTGGATATGGTTATCCAGTTCTCCCAGCACCATTTGTAGAATAGACTGTTTTGGTCCAGATGGGTGGGCTCAACAGCCTTGTCAAAAATCATTTGACTGTGGCTGTGAGGGTTGATTTCTGAGTTCTTGATTCAGTTCCATTGATCAATCTGTCTGTCCTTATGCCAGTACCATGGTGTTTTCTACCAGTCTAGCTTAGTAATATGTTTTAAAGTCAGGAAGTGAAAGTCCTCCAACTTCATTCTTTTTAAAGACATTTTTCCCTATTCAGGGACCCTTACCCTTCCAAATAAAATTGATTATTGGCTTTTCTATTTCTGTAAAAAAGGCTGTTGGGATTTTTATTGGGATTAAGTTGAATCTGTAAATCAGTATGGGTAGAATTAACATCTTAAAGATATTTAGTCTTCCAATTCATGAACACGGAATGTTCTTCCATTTATTTAAGTCCTCTTCATTTATTTTAGGCAATGTTTTGTAGTTTTCTGAATACAGGTCCTTTATGTCCTTGGTTAAGTTTATTCCTAAATATTTTATTCTTTTAGCTGCTATTATAAATGTTTTTTTTTTTTTTCTGATTTCCTCCTCAGATTGCACATCAGTAGTGTTTAGAAATGTTATTGACTTTTGCATATTAATCTTGTATCAAGCCACTTTTCTGAACTCATCTATTAATTCTAGTAACTCTGTTGTGGATTTTTCAGGATTTTCTAGATATAAGATCATGTCATCAGCAAATAGTGAAAGTTTTACTTCTTCCTTTCCTATTTAGGTGCCTTTCATTTCTTTGTTACCTAATTGTTCAGCTAGAACTTCTAGCACAATTTTTAATAATAATGGTGACAGTGGGCATCCTTGTTTTGTTTCTGATCTCAGAAGGAAAGCTTTCAGTCTTTCACCATTGAGTACAATGCTAGCTGTAGGTTTTTCATATATGCACTTTATCATATTGAGAAAGCTTCCTTCTATTCCTATCTTTTGAGCATTTTTGTCAAGAAAGGGTGCTGTATTTTGTCATATGCCTTTTCTGCATCAGTAGAGAAGATAATATGATTTTTCTTCTTAAATTTATTTTTTATTTTTTTAAAGATACTTAGATTATACAAATGTCACATAAAAAGTATAGGGGATTCCCATATGCCCTGCTCCCCACACCTCCCACATTAACAACATCCTTCATTAGTAAGGTACATTCATTGCAATTTATGAACACCTTTTGGAGCATGGCTACTAAGAGTGGATTAAAGTTTACATTGTAGCTTACACTCTCTTCCACCCAATTCTGTAGATTATGGCAAGATTTATGATGGCCTGTATCTGTCATTGCAATGTCATTCAGGAAATTCTCAAGTCTCCAAAATGCCCCCATATTACACCTTTTTTCCCCTCTCTCTGCCCTCAGAACCTCCAGTGGCCACTGCCTCCACATCAATGATTTAATTTATTCCATTGCTAGAATCACAATAAGTCTATAGTAGAATACCAGTAAGTCTACTTTAGTCCATAGTTCATTCCCCAATCCTGAAGATTCTGGGTTGGTGATGTCCACTCCACCTCTAATTGAGAGGGGGCTATGATCCCATAGCACTGATGTAGACTCTCTCGGTTCCTTGGTATGATAGTTGTCCATCATCACCTCCATGTTAGTTATCCTGGGTGAGACCAATGAACTGGAGAGTAGGTATTGCAACTCCATTGAGATTCAGGGCCCAGCTGGCACATGGACAGCCCTAAGATTTAAGTCTCTTGAATGTACACCTACCAACTCTAGTACTAATTATAGGGTCACAAAGAAGGACAGAAGAGCCATATGTAGGGAAACCACAACTGAATCCAACTCTGTCACTCTGAGGAGAATAAATTCCAAAGTAGGGCCCATTGGCAAGGCACCAAACTCCTGAGCTATCTGCCCTAACTATAGTGTCTGGTTGTCTCCAGAGCCCTCAGGAGCCCTGCTATTTGGGGTAGTATCTACTTTGGCAGTCAACAAGATTCTGCTGAGACATGCATAAGCATAACCTCTGGAATGACCTCCTGACTCACTTTGAAGTCTCTTAGCCATATAAATTCATTTGTCTTAACCTTTTCCCCCTTTTGGTCAAGATCTTTTTCCAGTTGCATTGCTAGTTGGTTCATGGTAGTAATCCCTCACTGCCAAGGAGGTTCATCCCCAGGAGTCATGTCCCATGCTGGGGGGAAGGTAATGTATTTATATGCTGAGTTTTGCTTAGAGAGAGGCCACATTTGAGCAACAAGGAGGCTCCCAGGAGGCAAATCTTTAGTGCCATGTAACGCTAGGCTAAGTTTCAATTTCAAGAGTAAAGGTTCATACACACAGTCATCAATATCAAGGGCCCATCAATGGACCATCCTCTTTCATTAGTAATTGCCCCTGTACTTGGGGGATTCTCACTGACCTATTAGAGATTGTGGCAGAGCTCCCCAGGATGGGAATTTGATATTCCTTAGGTTATTGTGTGAATCTCCATCCACCATGACAATGCCCTAAGAACATTTGAACACATTTAAATACCTTGTATGTATGCCCTGGTAAGCTTCCTCCCACGTATCTTCCATCACTGACACCCTGCACCAATGATCCTTCCCTGCCACAGTTGTAACCTTTCTGTGATCCAAAACTTCTTCAAAAATGAAGCCAATAAAATAGCCAAATACAATTAGTAAGAAAATGAAATAATAATGATAGTTTTAAAAATAAGAAATAAAATACCAAAAAATTTTAAAAATTAAAAAATAAACATTGGGGTAATAAAAAATAATGAAAAAATATTAAAATTTTTTTGACATTTTGCCTTCCATCAGTGTAAGATCTGTTGTCCTATATGCACAGTGACATTTTCTTCCATTTATTTCCCCAGTGTCTTACTTTTTTCATTTTGTCCTCAAAGAAGTTTTAGGTTACAGAAAAGTCACATACCGAATACAGGAGCCTCCCATACACCCAACATCCTCCCCCTTTTCCTCCTTCCCCTATTAATAACAATTTATAAATGGATGGTACATTTGTTACAGCTGATGTACAGATATTGAAACATAGTAACCAACCATGGTAAATGGTTTACATTATGGTTTACATTTTGGACCATACACTTTTATAAACTTTGATGCAATTCAACATGGCCTGTATTCATCATAGCAAGATCATGTAGTACACTTCCATCTTCCCCAAAATGCTCCCTTGTTCCATCTATTCTATTCCTCTCTCCCCCTCACCTCAGGACCCATGGCAACCACCAGGCTTCACTCCTTGAAGGATAGGATTCATAGTTACTTGCAACAACACTGAGGGCTTGACACACTGGTCTGTCCTCCCCTATTAGACTCCTGCCCCTCTATTTGAGAACATAGCGGGTGTCCCCAGAATGGGAGTCCACCACTGATATAACACCCACTGATATAACAAACTATGGCAAGATGAACACTCATACATTCCCTAGAAGCCTGCCCCAGGTGCACACTGTCCTGAATGGCCCCCACATCCAACACCCCAAACCAGCAACCCTCACTTGTTATATTGCCAAAAAAGCATTCCCAACATTGTAGTTTCAACCATGTACCCGCCAATCCCCAGTGTTCACCTGCTCCCCCCCCAACCCTCCCCCCAGTTCCATGGACAGTCCAACCCACCCTTCCCACCCTATCCCCTGACAAACCAGCACCACCCAACCCAACAGTATCCTTACACCACTGTCAGGCCCCTCCACTGTACAACTACACAATTCCACCTTATCATAGATTTTGCCCACATGGGTGTTGGCTCACAACCTTCTTCTCTCTTTCTATTTCCTGTAAACCTATCTTCCAGACAATAGCTCTGCGAGTCTGCTCAATTTGCTTAATTCATATCAGTGAGGTCATGTAATATTTGTCCTTCACTGCCTGACTTGCTTCACTCAACATAAGGTCCTCAAGATTCATCCATGTTATCCCATGTGTCAATACCGCATTCCTTCTTACAGCTGAGTAATATTCCATTGTATGTATATACCACAATTTGTTTATCCATTCATCTTTTGAAGGGCATTTTGGGTTGATTCTGACTTTTGGCAATAGTGAATAATGCCACTATGAACATTGGTGTGCATATATTTGTTCATGTCCTTGCTTTCAGTTCTTCTGTGTATATACCCAGCAGTGGAATTGCTGGATCGTATGGCAGTTCTATAATTAGTTTTCTGAGGAACCGCTAAACTGTCCTCCACAGTGGCTGCACCATTCTACATTCCCACCAGCAGTGGATGAGGGTTTCCATTCTTCCACATCCTCTCCAACACTTGTAGTCCTCTGTTTTTTCAATAGCTGCCAGTCTAATGGGTGTAACATGATCTCATTATATTTTTGATTTGTATTTCCCTAAAAGCTAGTGATGTTGAGCATCTTTTCATGTGCTTTTTAGCCATTTGTATTTCTTCTTTGGAGAAGTGTCTATTCAAATCACTTGCCCATTTTTTAAATGGGTTGTCTTTTTATTTTCGAGGCGTAGAATTTCTTTAAATATTAGGCCCCTTAGATATATGGTTACCAAATATTTTCTCCCATTGAGTAGGCTGCCTTTTCACTTTCTTGACAAACTCCTTTGGGGTGCAAAATATTTTAATTTTGAGGAGGTCTCATTTATCTATTTTTTCTTTTATTGCTCGTGCTTTGGGTGTAAAGTTCATGAAACCATCATTTCTTAATACAAGATCCTGTGGATGCTTCCCTGCATTATCTTCCAAGGTCTTTATGGTCTTGGCTCTTATATTTAGATAATTGATCCATCTTGAGTTAATTTTTGTATAAAGTGTGAGATGGTGTTCCCCTCTCATTCTTTTGGATACAGATCTCCAGTTCTCCAAGCACCATTTGCTGAAGAGGCCTTCTCTTCTCCCTTTGGGATGCCTATAATGCATATGTTTGTGTGTTTCTTGTTGTAATTCAAATCCCTGAGTCCCTGCTGAATTTTTTCTATCATTTTATCTATCTGTTTTACTATCTGCTTGATTTCAGATGTATTGTCTTCCACACCACTGATTCTTTCCTCTGCCTGTTCAAATCTGCTGTTGTGTCCCTCCAGTGTATTTTTGATTTCCTGGATTGTGCCATTCATCACCAAGATATCCGTTATCTTTTGAACGTATGTTTACAATTTCTTCAGTATGTTCTCCCAGTGTCTTCTTAATATTATTAATCTCTTCCTTCACTTCATTAAGTTGATTCATGATATTTTTTTGGACATCTTTGATTAGTTGTTCCATGTTTTACATCTCCTCCTGGTTTTTTGTTTGTTCATTGGACTGGGCCATGTCTTCCTGTTTCTTAGTATGGCTTGTAATTTTTTGTTGGTGTCTAGGCATCTGTTTATCTTGATGGGTTTATTCAGTTGATTAGCTTCTGTCTCTATTCTATGGTTTTATTTTATTGTTGGTTTTGTGTGCGTGGTAAGGTTTCACTTTTGACACTTCATTTTATTCTATTTCCTTGTTTTCTATGTTTCCTTGAAAGAAAAAAAATTAGGACCAAAGAAAAGGAAAGAGATAGGAGGAGAAAAAGAATAATAGTAATAATAATAGTAGAAGGTAGGAGAGGAACTATACAAGACCTAGAAAATAGAAAAATTAACACAAATATGAAGAACAGAGGAATAAGATTAGAAAAGCGAAAGAGAAACAATGAAACAAGAAACAGAATAGAGAAAAATATATAGAATTAATTAAAAGGCTGGAATGGCAAGAAGAGGGGTAAAGAAAAAAGAGAGAAAGGAAAAAGTAAAAAAAGAAAGTAAATGGAGAAAAAAGGAGAGAGAGAAATAAAAACAAGAAAAATTGGACACCAAATAAAAGAGGTGGAATGAAAGAACAACAGAAAACAGAAGATATAAAGATGAAGGAGAGAAAAGAAATAGGGTAGATAGAGAAAATCAGTAACAAAAAAAAAAAAAAA
>JAQZBX010079384.1:0-13988 GCA_029593785.1 Cabassous unicinctus | reverse complement strand
TTTTTTTATTTTATTTTACTGGGAGGTCCCGGGGATCGAACCCAGGTCCCTCCATATGGCAGACGGATGCCCAACCATTTGAGCCACATCCATCCCATCAGTGTATTTTTAATGTCTTTTATTTCTTCAGCCATGTTGCCCTTCAAGTCCATGATTTGATTTAGGAGATTTGTATGAACCTCATTGATTAACTGTTTCAAGTCCTGTGTCTCATCTGGAGCTTTGAGTTGTTCCTATGCCTGCATTTTATCTTCCTTTTTCTTTGCATGGCTTGTAATTTTTTGCTGATATCTAGGCATCTGGTTCCAATGCTGAGTTTACTCTGATGTTCAGTTTCTCTCTTTTGTTAAGGGATTTACTGTTAAGCAGCTGTGTGCTACCACTGTTCTTTGACTCTTGGTTCAACTTTTTCTAGATATTTAGGAATGCCCTTGTTTAACTGCCTAAACCAGGGCTAAGGACCCAGTAATAGTGTGCAGATCAATTTCCAAGGGCCTTGGAGAGGGTGTCAGTAAAGTCACTGTTTGCCTCTTTTATTTACTTACTATTATTTTTCTTTTCATGGTCTTTTCTGGTCTGGTCAGCAGATGGTCCTCTAGAGGGGAATGCATTCAGTGTAACTCCTCAGGCAGCTGGGTGGTACAGAAGTGATGTCCTCAGGGCTGGTCAAGCCTGACAAACTTTCTCAGAGGCTGTTCTCCACCCTCTGCTAGCCACACCCTCCCTCTCTCTGCCTCTTCAGCAACCAGCCCAGGGCAATAAGGAGGGTGTTTGAGAAGGCAAATTATCTTTAGCTACCTGCCTGCTCTCTGCACAAACAATATCAAGGCCCCACCCAGCCTGGAAGTTTGTGGCCCCTCCAATGCAGCAGAACAAGTTTGTTGGCCAAAATCTGAATTTGCCGTAGACTGTTTCCCTCCCTTTCTCCTTTCTTGGGGGAGAGGACCCCTGCAACCCCTTCAGTCCACAGCCACTGCAATCCACAGCTGCTGCAGTCCACAGACTGCTATTTGCTCCATAGGTGGGGGGAACGGCACCATTGCTGTTTCTGCATCTCTACTCACAGGATTTTTCAGCCAGCTGAAACTCCTTTTCTCTACCCCTCTTTCTTCTGGTGTCCTGAGCCCCAGAGCAGCCCTCCAGACAATCTCTACCTGTCCTTTAGCTATTTTTTTCTGGGAGAGAAGTGATCCCTCTGCCTCTCTAATCCTTGTCTTCACAGAAGTCCTTTGCATAATTTTTTAACAGTAGTTACCTTTGTTACAATAGATGAAAAATGATTAAAATAGTACTATTAACTATGGCCCATAGTTTACATTAAGTGTATTTTCCCCCATATACCTCCCTATTATTCACACTTTGTATTGGTGTTGAAGATTTGTTGTAATTCATGAAAGAACATTCTTCTACTTGTACTGTTGACTATAGTCCATCATCTACAATAGGGTCCACTGTGTTATACAGTCCTATATTTTATCTTTTAATTTATATTCCAGTAACTTATATAACCTAAAGTTTCCCCTTTTAACCACATTTACCTATATAATTCACTGATGTTAATTACACTCACAAAGATGTGTTACCATCACCACCATCCATTTCCAAACCTCTACAATGAACCTGAATAGAACTTTTGTAAAAATTAAGCATCACCTCACCAACCTCTAGCCCTTGGTAACCTATATTCTAGATTCTAACTCTGAGTTTGCTTATTATAATTATTTCATATCAGCAAGATCACACAATATTTGTCCTTTTGTGTTTGGCTTATTTCACTCAAAATAATGTCCTTGAGTTTCATCCATGTTGTTGCATACATCCAGACTTCATTCCTTTTTACAACTGAATATTCCACCATATGTATATACCACACTTCATTTATCCATACATTGGTTAATGGACACTTGGGTTGTTTCCATATTTTGGCATTTGTGAATAATGCTTCTATGAACACCTGTGTGCAACTATCTGTTTGAGTCACTGCTTTCAAATCTTCTGGATATTTACCTAGCAGCAGGATTACCAAGTGATGTAGTAATTCTATACATAGGTTCCTGAAGAACTGCCAGACTGTCTTCCACAGCAGCAGCACCATTTTACATTCCAACCAGCAATAAATGAATGTTCCTATCTCTCCACATCCTTTCCAGCACTTGTAGTTTTCTGTTTTATTAAATAGTAGTCATTCCAATGGGTGTGAAATGATAGCCCATTTTAGTTTTGATTTGCATTTCCATAACTGCTAGTGATATTGAGAATCTGTTCATGTGCTTTTAGCCATTTGTATATCTTATTAAAACAAGAAAGAAAGCTTGCTTAACTGCATAAAAGGCAAGAATGAAAAAATGTGGTATACAGATAATATAAAATAAAATGGCAGAAATAATTCTAATCACAATAAATATAAACATGTTAGCTTTCCCAATAAAAACCATATCTAATGGGGCTTTTTAAAATCCAACTGCATGTTTTTTTTTAAAAAGTGAAGGAAAATGGGCTTTTAAACTATGTTCCTTGGAACAAACTCAGTATCAGAACTAACCAGGAACAGCATTACATTAAAATCAGTGGGTAGACTTCAGAATAAAGGGATTTCCTTTTTCAGGACCTTAGAAAATAAGCAGAGATGTTAGTGTGTCTGGGCACTGATGCTTGTAATTGCTTCTGGAGTAGGAAATGGAGTATTGTGGTACTAGGTAGAAGGTACATTTGCTTCTACTTTTCCATCACGTGTATTTTTATACCTTATTGAACTTAATATTTTCATTTATTTGATTGTTTTTACCAACTGAATGTGTTGTTTACTTAATACATATTGTTTACCAATATGTTTAAAAGAATATTTGGAGGTCAGCACATGTATGCAATTGGGTGATTTATGACAAAGATGCATTTCAGCAAAGAAAGGATAATTTTTTGAATAAATGGTTCTGGATCAATTGCACATATATACATACGGAAAAAATTCACCCTGATGCGTTCTTCCTCATATTATATACAAAATTAATTACAAAATAGATCAAGTGCCTAAATGTGAAGGACAAAACAATAAAACTTCCAGAAGAAAACAGAAGAATATCTTTATGACCTTATGGCAAAGTTTTCTTAAACTTTAATAGGAGAAACTGATATAACAGACTTCATTAAAATTAACAACTTTCTGTTAATCTATTAAGAGTGAGTAAATAATCCACAGATTAGAAGAAAAATGTAATACAACTATTGAAAAAAGACTTATATCCAAAATATATAAAGAACTATTGCAAATCAATAAGAAAAAGACAATGTTTTTAAATATGGGCAAAAGATTTGAATAGGCACTTCATAAATGTAGACATCCAAGTGGCCAAGAAGCATATTAAAAAGAGTTTAGGATCATTATTCATCAGGAAAATGCAAATTAAAACCATTATTTCATACCATTACATGCTAAAAATTTTAAAATCTGACTACCACTACTACTACTCTCACACATTGTTGTGGAGTGTGAATTGGTACAACCCTGCTCTCCCAGTTTCTTCATCCCCTATTCTTATTAACACATTTTTATCCTGTCACAAAATCCCTTTGCTCATCACAGTGTGCTTTTTCTTACGCAGCTTTTCCTTTCCAGTTCAAATGGCAAATATCAAGCACAGAATAATTGCTAAATGCATAACTCTGTACCAGCCCCCTTCCTTATCTATTCACCCTACCTTCACTTTTTTCCTTCCTTATCAAAGATAGAGGTACCTGTGTTTTCTCACTTATTCATGGAGGGAGTCTCAATCTATCATATCCAATTTAACAGGTAAGTGATTTGTTTGTTGATTAATGAATTTTGGAGAGACAGGACACATACTTTACCAGACTTAAGCTCCTCAATGACAGAAAACTTAACGTTTTGTATTTCCTCAAGTGGCTCTACATATACTAATCACTCTATAAGTAAGAAATGAATTAACATGATTATTGGCAGAAAAAACAACTAATGACCAGGATATTTCAGAAAGTGAAGTTGATATCACATTTTAGGCATGACAAGAGAATGACCCTTCTACTTTGTCTAATTGCCACTCTCATTCTATCTCAGCACATTAACATCCTTTTTCCTTCTATTATAGATGACCAGAGCAGCAGATGAAAATATTCCACTTCTTTCTCTTTCTCTTCATAGTCATTAAACATTGAAATCACTGTTTTCTATAGCCAGAGATTTCCCCCTAGCCTCTCTGCAAATGTAGTCTGTACTCTTCTAAACTTTTCTCTCCACAGCATCCCCACAGTCAAATCAGAGCTTTCAGGAGCTAGGGATGCATCTTGGTCTCAGTTGCTTTTGAAATTCACTTTCATGAAAAGAATTTGATAGAGAATTCACTTTTTCCCACAGTAACTGCTTTAAGGAATTTTCTTTCAAAATGCAAACAAATTTCTAGTCATGGAATTTTAAAGTACTGCAAACTGTTGGGGAGTGGAGGTAGGAATTTTAGTGGTAGCCTTCTCTCTAACCTTCCCTCTGCACCTTGTAACTAAACACCTGATATCTTTTCCAGTAAAGCTAGTTCTGTTTTCAAGAGACTACAAAGCACAACTATCTGATCTGCCCTTAGTCCCATGTAACTTTGATCTATTTTCTTTCAGAGATATCTTCTTTTCAAAAAGCCAGAAGGAACTGGCAGAGTTGAAAAGAGTTCTCTCTCTCTCTCTCTATCTCTTTTTCCCCCTAGACTGAAATAACCTAAGTTGCAAGGACCAGGAGATCTTAGTTCCTCTGGGAAGTACAAAGTATTTTGCTTTTCATGGTTGGTAATAAACAAAGAAGAGAACATACCATTGGCTACACTTAACTAAAAAAACAACCCTTCAGTTTAAGGCCTAATGCCCAAATTAATGACAGCTTACAATGGTCCTGTCTGTAGGTGGGGACCCTGAATATAATAAAATACCAGCACTCATAACTTCGGTGAAAAGTATTAGCAGCAAAACAAGGTCTTACCATTGCTGCCTTTGTACTGAGCATGAAGAACCCTTTCACTATCTGTTGAATAAGAGGTATCACCTTTTCTACAGTTTATAACATGGTGCTTAAAAATTATAAACTTGCAGCTTTAACTGTTTCAAGTCATTTCCTCAGAGAGTGGAAGACCAATAGTCCAAAGAGATCAAAAACATTATATATAAAACGTTGATATGTTGCCATTATTTGAAGCTCAAATCCAGATTAACGAGGGAGCCCTACAAGTAAGTAACTAAAGCAAAAGAACTGATAGAGAAATGGTGGGTTTAACTTTTTTCGATGCCTAAGCTGTGCTCTAGTAAAATGTAGGTATAGAAAGCTCTGAGATTATTTGAGCGTCATTTAATACAAAGCCTGCTCCCTTGGTTTCTTTGTATAAATAATAAATTACAAAATAAATACTAGTGAAATGGCATTAACATTAGTATCCCATTAGTCGAAACTGGACAGTACAGTAAGACATATAAACTCCCCTTCCCAATTTGTATCTTTGACACAGCTTCTTGTTTTTCTTACATAGACTCTTACAATTCAGAATCTCCAAAGAAAGAATGAACTTATCCAAGGTACTGGTGGCCATGGCCTAATGAATTAGCAAAATAATCATAAACATAATAGCAGCTGACATATATAGTATTCACTATGTGTCAGGAATTGTTCTAAGCCCTTACTGTATATTAACTCATTTAATCCTTGCAAAACCCTATAACATAAGTATTATTCCCATTTTACAGAGGACAAATCTGAGTACCAACCAGGTAAAGCTGTTCTTAACATTACACAGTTAAGAACTGCCAGAATTTGAACCTAGGCACTCTGGCACTCAATCAGCAGTCATAGCCATATGAGATCATTCGATTAGTCAAATAGTTGTTCATTCTTTCACTAAATATTTATCAAATGTGTATACTATGTTCTCAGCACTGTGGTAGGCTTCAGGGCATACAGAGGTATGTTAAACCAGGCAGGGTACCTGCTCTCATAAAATGTAGGATCTAGCAGTGAACACAAACATTAGTCAAATAATCACAAAAACAAATGTAAAATTGCAATGTGACAGGTACACGGGAATGTATGATGCCATGAGAGCCATTCGTTGAGACTGGGGAAAGAACTGACATATATACAGAAATGAAGGATGGGCTAGCTTAAACTAGACAAAGAGAAAAAGGAAGAGATTTCAAGGCAGAGGAAACAGCACATACAAATCTGTGGTGACTAGGAACAGGAAGGGATCCTAGAGAGTGAAGTAAGGCCAGTGAGGTAGGATCACACAGTGAGAGGTGGGGATGAAGAGAAGTGTACAGAACCAAGCTATATTAGGTGGAAAAATCAATAGGGATCTTTTGAAAATTGATTTAAGCCAATCTGATCATACATGACTATTTTGTTCTTTTTGGCAGATAAAAATAGGCACCAATTATTAAAGATAACTGGAGATTGTGGTTACTGAGCCACAGTCTTGCTATGAAGTTACAATGAAAGCAAGTCGCAAACAAAATCCTGTCATACAAACATTTTTAAAAAATCAACAATTACTAGCAAGGAGGCATAAAACAGTTCATATAGTCTCTTCTGTAAGCTCAATTAATTTCAGTTCGCTGTCTTTTTATGTACTATGATGTATTAGTTATTATTGCTGCATAACAAATTACCCAAAAACTTAGTGGCTTAAAACAACAATATATACTTATTATCTCACAGTTTCTGTGGGTCAGGGATTAAGGAGCATCTTGACTAGGCAGTTCTCATTCAGGGTCTCTCATAAGTCAAGATGTTAGCTGGGGTTGTTGTCAACTGAAAACTTGACTAGAGTTGGAGAATCAGCTTCTAAGATGACTCATTCACATGAGCCTGCAAGTTAGTATTGACTATTGTCAGGAAACTTCAGTTTCTCCCCATGTGGATCTCTCCGCAAGACGGCTTGAGTAGCCTCATATCAGAGTGACTGTCTTCCTCCAGAACGGACAGTCCAAGAAAGAACAAGGTGGAGTCTGCAGTGTCTTTTATGACTTAGCATTGGCAGGCATATAGCTTCATTTCCAGAACATATTAGAGGTTACACAAATCAGCCCTATTTGACATGGGAGGGGACTACACAAAGGAATGAATACAAAGGATCATTGGTATTGTGGATCATTGATGGCTGACTAGAAGGCTGGCTACAACATATGACTACAACATTCATGAAAGTTTCACTTAAGGCAGGATTTAGAGGCAGAACTCAGGCAAACAGACTCCATTGAGCCAATAGCTAGATACAAGATGTTTTAGGGATCAAACATTGGGTTTCATTCCTAAGGATACAGATTATGGTACTTGCCAGAATTTATACCCTATTTTGCAAAGGTGGAGTATCTGAAATATATTAACCAAACCTTGAACACCAATAATTTCACCAACATATTTTTTTTTTAAAGATTTATTTTTTTTATTCTTCCCCACCTTGTTGTTCATGGTCACTGTCTGCTCTCTTTGTCCGTTTGCTGTATGCTTTCTATGTCTGCTTGTCTTCTCTTTAGGAGGCACCAGGAACCAAACCTGGGACCTCCCATGTGGGAGAGTGGTGCTCAATGGCTTGAGCCACCTCAGCTTCCTGGTTTGTTGTGTCTCTCAATGTCTTTCCTCTTTGTGTCTCTTTGTTGCATCATCTTGTTGTGTCAGCTCACCGTGCCTGCCCTTCGTGTCAGCTCACCTTCTCCAGGAGGCACCAGGAGCTGGACCCAGGGCCTCCCATGGGGTAGGCAGAAGCCCAATCACTTGAGCCACATCCGCTTCCCCAACATATTTCTTATATACTTTATACTAATTAGAAGAGTTCTGGTGTTGTTCAAGATAAGTATGGCTATAGCACTTACCATAGCTGTCTCTTGAATGTGTGGCCTTTTGATTAAATATTAGCTGACTATACTGTGGAGTGTGAATCCCTAATTATTGCAAGCAATAGCACTTAAGTTGTAACTTAAATTAACACACATATACATCCATACATAATATCACATTATCAATTATTGCTCAATTATTTTCAAGTAAATTACAGACATCATAATACTATGCATGATTTAGAAGGTACAAATCTGGCCAATGATTTTCACCAAATGGGGATACTCATACACACAATAGAAATTACTGAATCGTCCTTAGCAAAGCATTTTTGGCATTGGGATGTGTAGCAGAAAGCTCTCATACTGATTTTAACTTTTGAGGATGAAGTATTTAAGATTATATTATAGGACATTTTGAAAATTAAATGACTTAATACCTTCAAAGCATTTCAAGACTGAAGGACTTATTCTCCTAGCTGCTGGAGTGTTGTTGGCTGACAAGATGTCATCTCCACCCATGAACTGCCCTTAGCCTTACCCAAGGACATACCCACTTCCGGGGAGCAGTCTCTGTCCAATGAGTGGTCATTGATGGGTGGGTATACAAAGGCCTAGCCACCTTGCCTCAACTTGGGACAACTCTGAAGTATCACCCCAGCTTCAGAACCACCTACATGGTAGGCTTAGGTTTTGTTGTGACTGTGCGATGGCCCCACTTTCTCCTTCTATGCAAGCCTACATTTTATCATGTATTGATTCCAAGAGTATTCCCTAATAAATTTCCCCATATACAAATCTCAGTGATCGCAGAGTCTGCTTCCCAGGAAACATGACTTGAAACATCAATGTTATTTAGTAAATTAGAAGACTGCATAAACAAATGAATTCTTTTTTATTGACTGGCAATAATTAATATAAGGTGTAAGTTTGAGTTAAAAGTTTATATAATTTAAAATACTACAGCTCACTTAAATGAGAAATTTGAGATCCTAAATTGGTGCTATAGACTAATAGAACAATTTCTTCATTGAACTGTTTATCATATTAAATAATTTCTTATTGGAAAAACTGGCAATGTATATATAACTGCTCATCTGATGTATGGAAAGCACAAAAGGCCATGAAAACTTTTAACATTGGCAATGTTAATAAGCAAATTCTATCTATCAGATTAGGCTAGGTAAAGCTGTGGTAGTAAAATACAACAAAATCTTAGAGGTTTACCACATAAAAGATTTCTTAAGTTTTAAACCCCTGTTAAATCTGCTGAATGTTCATGAATTTTTCCAGGATAGACCTTCACGTAGTAGTTCAACATTCCAGATTGCTTCCTTCCTCTATTATCTCCATCTCAATGTGATGCCTTAGAGTTCTTGTGCCAGGAAAGAGAGAATGGTGAATTATGTACTGATGCATTGGCCTGGAAGTGACACATGTCACAAATCACTACCCATTAGCAGAACTAGTTACATGGCCCTGTTCAATTTGCAGAACTAGGAGTTGTAGTGTTTTACATATCCAGAAAGGCAAGGAGAACTCAAAATACTGGTGACATTGGTAATGTCAGCCACAAGGATAGTCTTACATTCTCCAAGGGAAGCCAATCTTTTTTTTTTTTTTTTTTTTTTGCGAGAACCAACTGTTATATTTTCAACTTTGTGAACAGGTTGTTAAACACCATTAATTAAAATCAAATTATATAAACCTATAGTTAAACAAATTATATTAAAAACAAAGGCAGGAAGTATTCAGAGTACATCACTTCCTAATTATCTGACTACATTTTACTGCTATCTATACTTTTGATATTATTTGTGTCTATTGTTTCTGTGTGGTGGAAATAATATGTAATAGTGTGCTACTGTGCATCTCTTCCCAACCCCACATTCAGTAATGTCACGTTGGTAGCCTGAAATAATCAGACACAGAAATCAGTTAATGCGGAAGCCAATCTTTTAGTAACCATAAAGGTCGCTTTATAAGAGCATTTCACTTTTGAGACAAACCCTCTGCATAAGTCTTATCCTAGGGAAGGAATTAATTTTAAGCTCCTGTGTTTATTATGTAATTTGAGTGAAAATATATTTAATTAAGTATGAACAGACAGAATCAGCAGCTGAAATAGAACCTGGCAGGGTATGTATAGTTTCTTCAATCATAAGATAAATAGGAAAAAACAGATCACATTTGGGTGAGTTGTGGAAATTTATGTACACTTTTTTTTCCAGAGGCTTCCTTGAAAAGATGATTATGCAATTTTAAAATAAGAATTAAATATTTAAAAACTGACCTTTGCCTGAATTTTTCACATTTGACCATTTACTCCTTTAAAGAGCGATAAAATTATCTTATCAAGTACTCTATACAGCTTTATTTCTATGGCATTCTTCAACAAGAAAAGTGTTTCATAGGAAAAATATTCAATATTCTTGATTATAAGACAAATCATAGCTAAGCATGAAAAGAGACAATAAAAGAAAGAAGTGAATGAAAATATAAATTTCCTTGCTTTCCAGAAATTGAAAACAAACATTATATATTAAAAAATTTGGGGGGCAGATGTGGCTCAAATGGTTGGGCATCCGTCTCCCATATGGAGGGACCTGGGTTCAATCCCTGGGACCTCCCGATAAAAAAAATAAAGAAAAATATAGAAGGTGCATGAGCCACCAGGAGGGTTAAGAATGGATAAAAGTAAATAAATAAATATATCTTTAAAAAAAAATTTGGTATATAGTTCTATGAAATTTTATCACATATATATTGTTCATGTGTAACCATCACCACAATCAGGGTACAGAACTATTTAATCACACCCACAAAACTCCCTCATGATACTCTTTTATAGTTACACCTTCTCCCCAATCCTAACCCCTGGCACCACTGATCTGTTCTCCATCACTATAATTTTGTCGCTTTGAGAATGTTATATAAATGGAATCATACAGTATGTAATCTTTTGATATGGGTTTTTATTACTCAGCATAATGACCTTCTGGTCCATGCAAGTTGAAGCATGAATCAGTAGTTGGTGCCTTTTATATTGCTGAGCAGTATTCAATTATATGGCTATACCAGTTTGTTTATTCATTCACCCATTGAAGGAAATCTGGGTTGTTTACAGTTTTTGGCTATTACAAATAAAGCTGATATGAACATTTATGTACAGGTTTTGTGTACACATAAGTTTTAATTTCTCTAGAGTAAATATATAGGAAGGTGTTAGATTACTGGGTCATATGGTAAATGTATATTTAATTTTACAAGAAACTGTCAAACTGTTTTCTAGAGTGTCTGTACCATTTAACATTCCCATCAGCAATGTATGAGAGATCCAGTTGCTCTGCATTCTTGTCAGCACTTGGTATCATCAGTATTTTTTATTTTAGCCATCCTAACAGTTGTGTAATGGTATCTCATTGTGGTGTTGATTTGCATTTCCCCAATGGTCAATGATGTTGAACTATGATGATGTTTAACAAACTACATAGTGTTTTGCAATTTCATAAAGAATTTTTTAAACATCTCAATTAATTCTTACAAGTAAAATATAATGTATTTCAAATGTTGGAAGACTTGAAGTCATGTAAATCTGGAAAAGACAGCCAAATGGATTTACAGCAATGCAGAATAAAAAACTTTAAATCCCAAAAGAAACATGGAAGTGATTTTGCCAAACTTCTCCATTTTACAGAGGACTGAGTACCAGAGAGGTTAAATGACTTCTCACAAAGCTGGAATCGTATCTAAAACCATACTTTTGATGCTTGGAATCTCTTCTATAATGTCCCATCAAGCAGGTGACAATTTATGCTTGAATTCTCCAAGCATAAATTGGAGAATTTTTTTTTTTTGCACAGTGCCTGACTTTGAGCTAAAATGGCCTATAAACAGTCAAGTATAAGTGTTTTGACATTGAGCTGAAATGGCTTACTATAGCTTTTGCCAATGGGCCTAGATTCATCCACTGAGAACTTCCAGAGGAAGCAGACTTCCACATGGCAGAACTTCAGATCCCTCTTCCACATGACAATACTTCAGATCCTTGAAGATGACCATTATGCTCCCACACATACAATTCAGTGTAAACATTCCCACTTGCCTTCAGCCATTACTCCTATGATGAGCTTCTTCACTATCGTGTTTGCTTTTATATGAACCAAGCCTAGATTTCCTAGGGTGCATAATACTGAAAAAAAAAATTCTATTAACACAGCCAGAGTCTATACATTTTCTAATTATATATACACACTGTGGCAAATAATGAAAGGTATAAAGAAAAACGTCAATAGTGCATAATCCCACTTACCAAAGAAAACCATTCTTATGCTTATTTTTTTAATCATGATTATACCACATGTGCAATTTTTATCTTGCCTTTCATGTAATATATCATGAGTATTTTCTCACATAATTAAAAATATTTGTAAATGTATTTTTTTTTTAGATTTTAAGCTAAATACTTTATTTTTTAATCATATTTATTTTTTGGATATGTTACATGTACATGGTACAAAATTCAAAAAGTCCAAGAGGATTTATGGTGAAGTCATAATCCCCAGATTTCTAGTTGCCCTCTATGTAGAAACCACAATTACCTGTTTCTCATGTGATTTCCCAGAGATTATCTATGAATACAAAAAAACATATTTCAGACACATTGTTTTTCAGACACATCATTGCATATGATTATGAAATTCCCATCACATGATTGTACACTATCTTTAAAATTAAAAAAAAACTTTTATTTTGAAATAATTTCAAATGTATAGGACAGTTTCAAAAATAATACAATCCCTATACAGAGAACTCCAACATATCCTTACTACCTCAGATACCCAGATCTGGCAATTTTAACATTTTGCCACATTTGCTGTATCATTCTATCAATCAATCTACCTATAAATCCATTTTCTGAACACTTGAATGTAGGTCGTATATATCATACTCCTAAACACTTATTATGTATACTTCCTAATAACAAGGATATTCACTTATGTAACCACCTTATGTGCAGATACCAAGTAAAGAAATTTAACACTGATATGAAGCTTAGAGAGTATATTTTAATTCTTTCATATGTCCCAGTAATGTCTGCTTTTGTTTCCCAGCTGCTAAAACAAATATCATACAATGAGTTGGCTTAACAACAGGAATTTATTGGTTCACAGTTTCAGAGGCTACAAGACTTGCTTCCTTCTGGGATCAGTTTCTTCTGGCTGGCTAGGAAACTTTGGGGTTCCTTGGATTTTCTGTCACATGGCAATGCATAGGGTGGCATCTTCTTTCTCTTTAGGGTTCCTTTGACTTCCAGCTTCTTCCTTCCTGTGCCTTTTTTCCCCCCTCTATGTCCAATTCCTTCATGTATAAGAACTTCAGCCATATTGGATTAAGGCCCACCCTCATTCAGTTTGGATACACCTTAACTAATAATATCTTCATAGGTCCTATTTACAAATGGGTTCACACCCACAGGGCCAGGGATTAGGACCTGAACATGCCTTTTGTGGGGCAAATGACTCAGTCCCCAACAGTCCACCCTCTAGACCCCAGAAAGACATGTTCTTCTCACATAAAAATATATTCATTCCATTACAACATCCCAAAAGCCTTAAGTTATTTCAGTAACAATATTAAGTACAAAGTCTCAGGGGTAAAATTTCTTACCTCAAAATCTATAAAACAAGTTATCTGCTTCCAGTAAATAATGGTGGGATAGACATAGGATAAACATTCCCATTCCAGAGGGAAAAGATGGAAGGAAACAGGGGTCACAGTCCCAAACAGGTCCAAAATCCAGCAGGACAAATTCTGTTAGGTTTCAAGTTCTGAGAGTCTTCTATGGATTGATGCTTTGACCTCTAGACCTGGTGGAGCGGTAGCCCCAACCTTTCCAAGTGCTTGAGCAGCTCAGTGGTCATGCTTTACCCAACACTGGAGTGAAGGCCCCTTTCAAAGCATTGGTATTGTGGTATTTTCCCTAAACAATGGGGCACAAAGTCTGCTCCCTCCAAGTGCAGAGGAGGACCTGCCATTTCCACAAATGGGGATGGGTTCACTCCTTGGTCCAAGGATATCTCATTGGTTCAGATCTTGGCTTCCATGGTTCTGCTTTTTTTTTTTTAGATTTATATTATTTATTTATTTATTCCCCCCTTGCTGCTTGT
>JAQZBX010079383.1:0-13996 GCA_029593785.1 Cabassous unicinctus | reverse complement strand
AAAAAAAAACCTCATCAACTCTCAATCTCTCTATGCTTTCCTTGCCGTACATAACTGCTATTCTGTTTCCATCTCTCTAGTTTGTGTTTATATTTTGTAAAAAAAAGTCCTATACATGCAATATTACCCATATTCATATCTCACATGAGGTTTCACTATGTTACACAGTCCCATGTTACATTTTTTAGCTTTCCTTCTAGTAATATACACATCCTTAGACTTTCCCTTTCAACCACGTCATACAAACACCATGATATGCTCTCATAATTTCCATCCATTTCCAAAGACTTGCAAACAACCTTTTTACCAATTCTGCACAGATTAACCCTCAGCTTTCCATCCTCTACCTTCATTCCATTTTCCTTATGACCTATATTCTAATCATTAACTCCTTGAGTTTACACAATATATTTAGTTCATAATAACTCAATCATACAGTATTTGTCCTTTTGTGTCTGTCTTGCTTCACGCAACATAATGTCCTCCAGGTTCATCCATGTTGTCATATGCTTCATGACTTCATTTCTTCTTATAGCTGCATAATATTTAACTTCCTTAAGAACGCCAAACAGACTTCCACAGTGGTTGTACAATTCTACATTCCCACTACCAGTGAATAAGCATTCCTATCTCACCATATCCTCTCCAACTTGTAGTTTTCTGTTTTTTAACAGTGGCCATTCTAGTAGGTGTGAAATGATATCTCATTGTAGCTTTGATTTGCATTTCCCTAATAGCCAGTGATGCTCAGCATTTTTTCATGTGTTTTTTCACCATTTTTATTTCTTCTTTAGAAAAATGTTTATTCAAGTCTTTTGCCCATTTTTAAATTTGGCCATTTGTCTTTTTATTGTTGAGTTGTAAGATTTCTTTATATCTTTTTGTTTTTTAGTTGTTTTATTCAGGAGAATATATTCAACCCTTGTTTCTATATCTAGGACAGAAGTGAAAGTTCTTGCATAGTGGCTTAATGCATATAAATACTACATCACTTTATTTAACAAATCTTATATTGAGGAGTATTTAGTTTTGTTTGTCTCTAATTTTTCACCACTAAAAATAACATCATGGTTAGAATTTTCTAAATATTCTTTGTGCATTTAAGATAATTAAAATCTTTTTTTTTTTAGTTTAAACAATTCCTAATTTAAATCACGATTTTTTAAAATTATAATGTGTAGTGGTAAAACAACAACAACAACAACAAAAAAAACTATAGACTTTCTAGAAAGTGGTTTGTAGGAATTTTCTTTTTACACAGAGAAATGTATCAGCTCTAAGTAATTACCAAGAGATTTTTTTCTGCATTTACATTTGAAGGAATCCCTAGCTTACAACTGGAAAATAGTTGATCAAGAGAGATTTTTTCACTCTTTAAGTGGATGGGATAGTTATTTAGATTAGTCATCTTTACTATGCTTAAATAAATTATTTGAAATATCTACTTTCTAAGAGGCTGTTCATATGATGTGAGGGCATTTTAGAAGCATACCTTTTAATTTTTATTTTACAAATTGAAAAGTAATAACCAAAGACAATAAATGTCAAAGTTCATGTCTTGAGATTTTTTTCTTCTTTAACATGAGGATAAATTTTCAAAAAAGTCAAAAGGAATAAAAATATCTTGCTGACTCAAAAGCTAAGAAGAAAAACAATGGCCAATATGTTCATTATTTCCAACTGCCTGTGAATTGAGTACAAATCATTTGGGGTTGTTGGGGAAAGTGAATTCTAGCAATTGAGAACAGTTTACTAGCAGACTTTCCTTATCAAATTAAGAACTGGAAGACCGAGAAACATGTTTCAGTATTCAGGAGATGCTGTACTATCTAAGTTCTGAGTGAATAAGAAAATTAATTTTAGGTGCTTTTGAGATGTGTTGAGATTAATTTTCCAAGCTGAAACTTCTTACTCTTGTTCAAGTTCTCTAAGAAGTTTTAACATCATGGTTAAAAGCATGGATTCTGTATCTATATTGTCTGGGTTCAAATTCTGGATCTACAAGGTAGTTCTCTGTGCTTCAGTAGTCTCATCTATAAAATCAGGATGACAATAATGTTTATCTTACATGGTTGTTATAAGGATTAAATGCATTACTACACAAAAAGCACTCAAAGGAGTGACTGGTAAGTTGAGGAGCTAGATAAATGTTAGCTTTTAGCCATTAGCCCTGAGTAGCCACTATCTGTCTGTCTTGATAAGTAACTTGAGAAAGTTCTTTAAATTTTTTCAGTCTCTGATTTCTTATTTGTACAATAATGTGGTTTTAGGTTTGTAAGTAGATTTTATTTTAAATGCCAACTCTGAGGGATTTGCATTAGGTACCTGGAACAAAGTATTCAAAAGAATTGTGTCTGGGCTAGGCAAGAAAAAAAATTATGCAATCAGCTCTGTCGGCAGTGGGCTCAGCAGGCAGAATGGGAGCCCACATGTGTGCACACACACATACATGCCCATGAAACACTTCATATATTTATCTACTACCTTAGTTTCCTAGAACTGCTGCTGCAAAGTACCATAAACAAGGCAGTGTAAAGCAACAGAAATGTATTGTCTCATAGTTCTGGGGTCTAGGAATTTGAAATCTAGGTGTCAACAGGACCATGCTCTCTCTGAAACCTGTAGAGGAGATTCCTTCTTTGCCTCCCCCTAGCTTCTGGTGGTTTGTCAGCAATCCATGGCTTTCTTGGCTGCTGCAGCACTTGCATCTCTGCTTCTGTTGTCACACGGTATTCTCCCCTCTTGTCTGTCCTTATGGCCAAATTTCTCTCTTCTTATAAGGATACCAGTCATACTGGATTTGGGTCCAAACTAATTCAGTTTGCCTTACCTTATCTAATTGCATTTTTAAAGACCCCCGTTTTCAAGTATGATCACATTCATGGGATGGGCTTAAGACTTGAATATGTCCCCTTGGAAGATACAATTCAACCCATAACATCTATATATAGTCTCACAGTTGTCTCTTTAAGATTCAACATGAAATGAGTATGTAATTTAGCTCTTTTTAAAAAGAGTTATACTAGAGTTATACTTTGATTAAAATTAGCATTTCAATAGCATTTACAACATCACTGGGCTTCCAAATACCTAACCTCCATTTCAGTGTTTGGGAAGTTCTCAATTGAAGCAGCTGAGCCTACTGAATATGCCAGATACTCATTTTGCAGCTATTTTTACAGCAAAAGCATAGATATAGGATAAGTTCCATATATCTGAAATACACTCCACAGATTTGGAGGCTGGGAATGTCAAAACAGAGAATAAAAATTGAGTCCATTTTGCTGAAAGTAGCAGTAAGATGCATTTTGTGAGTTCACTGGCTTCTTTTCTAGATTAACTCTGTGATGTGTCTTCATATTTATTCCAGAACCTCCTGATGATTCAGTGAACTGTCCTATACAGTGTGACTTAGCCCCTTAAATTCAAGTTTGTCATAAATACTAAGCCAAATAATAAAACCTGCAACATCATACACTACTTTATACAACTTTTTGTTGTCAGAAACTACATAAAACAATATCATTATAATAGTAATGAAGGTTAGTGTAGGCTTTTTGTTGAGTTTCCAAAACAATGAATTGTCCTGATTATTCCAAGTACTAGATATGTAAATTATTTAGTGGCACAGGAATATCCATCTAGGTTTGCCAAAGTCTTTATCATATATGTGTGTGTGTATATATATATATATATATATATATACACACATACATACATATATTTTTCATTAGTTTCATTGATTTCCTATACTTTTTCATACAGAAAGTCCTGGAAGTCTGATAGGATTATTTTGAACACTGAAGGGATTATCTTTGTGGTGATCATGGTAGTTGACTTCCTAATAACCACTGCACCCCAAATGAATAGTCTACTCTAGTTATGTAACTAATAATCTAATTTTTTTTATCTCTTGATAGTAACCTTATCAAGGTTAACTGGTTTAGGAATAGACATATAACCCAATCAGTTTAAGTCTGCTAGGAAACCTCTGCAAAGTTTCCTTGTTCTTATGAAACACAGGAAAAAAAAATAGTCCTCTTCTTTCTCTGAACACCTTCTTGTACTTGTGATTACTAAAACTCTTCAGCCATTTTGATGCCAAACTGAGGGTGAAGCCACATATCAAGGGCTATAGAGGCAAAAGAACAAAAAACGAAGAAAAGTTTGAGTCTTGACATACCCCACCTGGCATTTCCCTAACTCTAAACTTTTTGTTACATGAAATAATTCAATTTCTTGTTTATGCCATTTTGATTCAATGTACAAAGTTACTTGCAGCCCAAATCCTCCAAACTGATATAAACCCCCATGCAAATTGTAGTAAATTGAGATTATATATTGTAGTGGTTTGAGCTTATTCTTAGAATAGAATGCCTGGTTAACCATGTAATTGTCAATGATTTATCGAGATGTTATGGATCTTTTTTCCTAATGTATAAGTGAGAAATAATTACATGCTTTACCTTGTGAGTTTTTTGAGGATGACAGCAGAAAGTTTATGCACAATTATGTTTTATTTGCTTAATATTTTATCCCACTCAACCTTATTTCCACTCATTCCTCTTTTGGTAAGAGCATCTTGACTTCTAAGGAATTGCCTTTCTATTATTGTGTGTAGTCATGTATATTAAATTCCTCTAACCAGAGGTAGTCATGTGATCCAACCTAGATCAATTAGGCAATATCAGTAGTTTGACTCTTGGGCTAATGTTGAAAAAATAGGTTTGTTGCTCATTCATTCCAGTAGGTTAAGAAAAAAGTTCATATAATTGTCACAGAAAAATCATTCAATAAAATCCAACACCCAGGTATGATAAAAACGCTCAGCAAACTGAGAAGGGAAATTCCTCAACTAAATAAAGAACATCTATAAACAAATCTACAGCTAACATCATACTTAAGGGTGAGAGATTTGATACTTTCTTTTTGGATACATATCCTGGTGATATGGTGGGTTATATTTATCTATATTTGAATATGGAATAGCTCTAACTACCTGAAATGAATCCCAGTTAGTCATGGTGCATAATTATTTTTTATGTTGTCAGATTCAATTTGCCAATAATTTGTTGAGGATTTTTGGTTTGTATTCATGAGAGATATCTTTCTGTAGTTTTCTTTTCTTGTAATTTTTTATGTCATTTTTTATTAGGGTAATGCTGGGATTAGGGTAACACTTCTATTTTCTGAAAGAGATTGTGGAGGATTGGTATTGTTTCTCCCTTAAATATTTAGTAAAATTTCAATGAAATCATCTGGGCCTGGTCCTTTCCTTTTAGGAAGCTGATTATTGAATTTTTTTTAATAGATATAGGGATTTTCTGATTATTATCTATTTCTTCCTGTGGGAGTTTTGGTAGTTTGTGTCTTTCAAGGAATTAGTACATTTCATTTAAGTTATCAAATTTGTGGGCATAGATATGTTCTTTATTGTCCTTTGAATGACCATGGGAGAGGTAGTGATGGCCCCTTTTTCATTTCCAGTATTGGCAATTTTTATCTTCTCTCTCTTCCTTTCTCTCTTTATTAGCCTAGTTAGAGTTATATCAACTGTATAGATCATTTCAAAGAACCAGCTTTATTCTCTACTCTTTTCCTATTTTCAGGTCTATTGATTTATGGTCTAAATGTATTATATCTTTCCTCTACTTGTTTTAATTTCCTAAGATGGAAACTTAGGTTATTTATTTTAGAACGTTCTTCTTTTCTAAAATATGCATTAAATATGAATTCCTCCAAGCACTTTTTTTTGCTACATTCCACAAATTTTGATAAATTGTATTTTCATTTTAATTTAGTCCAAAATATTTTTTAAATTTCTCCTGAGACTTCTTCTTTGACCCTTCTGTTATTTAGAATTGTGTTTTGTAATTTAGAAAATTTGGGGGATTTTTCAGCTATCCTTGTGCTATTGATTTCTAATTCAATTCCATTGTATTCTGAGATTATACCTTGTATGATTTCTAGTCTTTCAAATTTGTTAATGTGTTTTAAGGGCCCAGAATGTGGTCTAACTTGGTGGATGTTCTACGTGAGCTCGAGAAGAATGTGCACTTAGCTGCTAGTGGATGGAGTAGTCTATAAAAGTCAATTAGTTCGATTTGATTGATATTACTCTTTAGGTACTCTATATTCTTACTGATTTTCTGCCTACTTGATCTATCAATTATTATGTCTTCTTGGAGAAAAGAGGAGCACTGCATAGTAATGAAAGGGTCAATTCTTCAGTAAGACAAAATAATCCTAAATGTGCAAGTCCCTAACAAGAGATCATCAAAACACATGAGGCAAAAATTGAGAACTAAAAGGAAAACTAGACAAGTTCACTACTATAGTTCAAGGCTTCAACATCCCGCTGTCAGCAATTGACATCTCAAGTAGACAGAAAAGCATAAAGATACAGAGTACCTGAAGAGTTAAGGATAAAAAAATTGAAAGATTTTCTTTTTCCTTCATTATTCCTTCTCCAACACTCTTCCTTTCTTTGTGTATTTCCAAGATTCTGGCCCATACAAGTTTCCTTCTACCTGAAGAACTTCTTTAACATTTTGCAGGGCAGGTCTGCTGGAGAATAATTTCTTCAGTTTTTGTTTGTTAGAGAATTCTTTATTTATCCTTCACTTTTGAAGGATACTTTTTACTGTATATCAAATTCTAGGCTGGTGAGTTTCTTTCTTTGAACACTTTAAATATTTCCATCCACTCTCTTCCTGGTTGCATAGTTTCTGACAAGAAATCTCATGTAATTCTTATCCTTGTTCCTCAGATAAGGTGATTTTTCCCTGTTTGGCTTCTTTTAAGATTTCATCTTTACATATCAGGTTGGAAAGTTCTCTTGACATATCTTTCTTAAAATTATGAAACATAAGTCATAGTTTTATTTGTTATACAAGAAAAAATATTTTCTTATAATAACAAAACAACTCAACCATTTGAGTGCCAACTGGTGGAGAGACATGTCACTATCATGATAGGAATCTGACTCTCCAAACATTTTAGAATGCCTCATATATAGGAAACAGAATTCTCAGATGAGAATTTTTAAACAAATAACATAAGCATTCCCTAGAAACTGGAAGTCTCTCCATGGCTTTTCTTATTGTTAGCTGTTAAAAAATCAATGTGTCACCTATACAAATCTTATTGAAACTAAATATGGGTAGTCTTTACTTTGCACAGTGGTGTGAGACCATAAAAATAACCATACAAGCTGAAACCATGCAAAGCAATCTTAATCATGAGAAAAATTAGGACTGCTCCACATGCTTTTAAAAAATGTCTTGTCAAAGCATTAAGAATGCTTACTATCGCTTACCATATCTTCAGTCTCACCGATTCTATCCCTCAGTTGTGCCTAGTCTGCAGATGAGCTGATTCTTCACTTATTACAATGTTTTTGATTATTAGCATTTCCTTTTGCTTCTTTCTTAATGTTTCCATCTCTCTGCTTACATTATCCATCTTTTCTTGTACATTGTCTCCTTTTTTCACTGAAACCTTTAACATTAGTCTTTGTCATTTTAAATTCCCCATATAATAATTCCAGCATCTGTATAATACCTGTGCCTGGGTCTGATGCTTCTTTTCTCTCTTCAGACTGTGTTTTCTCTTGCCTTTTGTTGCAAATTGGAAATAAGGTATTAGGTAATAGGAATTGAGGTAAATAGGACCTGAGCTAAATGTTAATATGTCTCGGAATCGAACTGTATTTAATGTTTTCTATAGTTGTAGGTGCAAGAGGCCTTAAATTTCTCTAGTATTCTTGTTTTGTCTACCCTGTTGTTTTTGGGCTTCCCTATGAACTCTTTCTTGGATAGAGGCTGTATGTTACAACTCTTTCAGCTGTAATCAAATATTACCATAGTGGATCCCTGTTGATATGGTGGTAGATGAGAGCTAGAGAAAGTGTTCTATAATATTATGATTAAATCTGAGTGTATTAGTGGGCCTATATCTTGGAGCTCTGACCAATTTCAAAAGAGATTGTTATTGTATTTTCCCCTCTGCCCCTTACTCCCTTCTTTGGCTGCAGCATTCCAAATCTATTTCTTTGAATCCTTGACTCCTGTTGACCTTTTTGTTCCCCCTTAGGTGAGACAGGGCTTGAGTGGGAGGAATACATTTCCCCCAGCTGGGACTAAGGGTTGGATAAAGTCTTTTCTCCTGGAAGGTAGGCCCCTGTTATGCAGAAGACTACGGATGTATTTCACAATGATTATTCTTTCCTGTCCCCTGCCAGAGTAATGAGGAGATCTTTCTTGGATCTTCACCTTGAGAACTGGTGAGAGTCCTGATGGTAAAGTCCATTAAAGTGTGGGGTCCCCCTAAAACTAGGACCCCGAAGAGTTTCTCACTCTCACATTAGCCAAACTCAGACTCCAACAATTTATCAAAATTATCCCCTAAGAGTTTGTGGTGGTTTGAAACTGTATTTACCCTAGAAAAACATTTTCTTAAACCTAATTCATGCCTGTGGATGTAAACCCATTGAAATTGGACATTTTGATGAGATTACTTCCATTACAGTGTAACCCCCCTCAATCAGGATGGGTCTTAATCCTTTTACTTGAGTCCTTTATACATAGAATGAAATGCTGACATAGAGAGAGAAAGCCACAGGGAGCAGTCAGAAACTGAAATTCAACAGGATTCAGAAGAGAAGGGAGAGACCAGGAGACACTGCCCGCTGCTTTGCCATGTGACAGCCTAAGACCAAGAATTGATGGCAGCCAGCCCCAGAATGCCAAAGTCTTCTGGAACAAAGCATCGCCTTGATGATGCCTTGATTTGGACTTTTTCCTAGCTTCATAATGTGAATGAATAAATTCCCATCATTTAACCCTATCCATTTTCATGGTATTTTTTTGAGCAGCCTAGGAAACTAAAACAGTGTTAACAATCAGTTTATGGTTACAGCAATTTCTATCCAGGTAAGCAGATCTCAGCTGTGACTCTCTGGATGTACCTGCCTCTCCAGATTTTTGGTGGCAGTTTGGCTTGTAACCTCAATTCTCTGTTGGATCCAAAATAAATCATTGATTCTCAATGCATCTGGCTTGTAATTATTATAAAGTTGAGAATGACAACTTCCAACTTCTTTACATACCAAAGCTGAAACCCTAAGTCCCAAGCATTTTCATGTTCATAGTTCCTATTAGGAAGACTGGAAATGTAATGACCTCACAGAAAGAAGCCACACATATTTGGGAGGTTCACAGGAACCTTAATGAGAATATCAGCCTTAGTAGTGAGCTACAGTTTACTGGGGAGTTGACCAGAGATGACTCCTGTCAGCTACAACTAGAAGATTTTAATGACCATCAAATATAAACCCTGGGTTTTTCTACTGAATCCACTAGGCCTTCTGAATCAAGGTTCAGCGTCAAAGTGTCTTTGTTACATTGATATTATGACTCTCCCAGAAGGTTTGGCATGGGAAACCCTGCAATAAGGAGATATCCTTGCTTGTGCTAAATAGGGGGTATACTATTATATTTGAATTATAGAAGAAGGAGGCCTCTGTGATCATTCTGGATATTACCTTTATCATACAGATGAGAAGAATAATGTTCCAGGAAGGATGGAGATTTGTCTAAAGTCACAAAGCTAGACATTAGCAGAAGCACAACTAGAAACCGCTGAGGTTTCTTAATCAGCATTTCAAAAAGAATAGTTTTCCAATGTTAATAGACTTGCTGTCAATAAAAGGGATCTCCAAATTCAAATAAAGCATATTATATCTCTTTCTTGCTGAGTCAAGAAATACATTCACTTAGTAAAGTCTTGGACAAGCTTGACATTAACTGGCCTTAGAGTCATTGTTTGTTGATTGTGTTAGGTTTAATTTTTGTCATATTATCTATTAGCATCTTAGGGACTGTTGTTCCATGGATCATATTTTGAAAAATATGGAGCTGCTTCTCTTTCTCTTTTTCATATTTATCTTCTGGGTTACAAACTTCTCAGTGTTTGAAATTGTGTTTCCTATTCTTTTCCTCTTCCTACACTCTCCACCCTTATTCTCTGCCTTTTCTTATTGCCTAGAACATGTAGAGCTCAAAGTTACCAGTAAACATTTTCATGTCATTGATTGACATTTGGATCAAGTTTAATGTTGGCTTTCAAAACCCTGGTGTTTCTGCCCTCACTGAGGTTTTCTTGCCCTCCCTTCCTTCCTTCTTTCCCTCCCTCCCTCTGTCCTTCCCTCCTTCCTCCCTTCCTCCCTCCCTTTCTTCCTTTCCATCTTTCTCAAGTAATCTGGCTCAAATCTAGTTTGGATATCTTGTAGCTCAGTTTTTTCCTGTCTGAAAGTTGAAGAGCACATGGACTTTTGGTCTAGTTTCTGGAAATCTGAGCCACTGATGAGGAAGCAATTCCTGACAGCAGCACACAGCTCTCTGTCATTTTCTCTGATGATTTTGCCCTCACTTGAGTATCCTTTATCAAAATGACTGGAATAAGTGGTGCATTTTCTAGGACACTTTCTTCCATCTTGTGCATCAGCAGAAAATCACAGCAGTAGTCTCGATGGACATGCTAAAAACAAGACGGAAACTGCTATTATAAAATGCAAAAAGTCAATTTGAATGTCAGCAGCTGAGGTAAGGGGAGGCAAGCTGAAAGAAGTTGTAGTTTGAGAAAAAGAAGGGACTGTGCTGTATATTGCTCATGTTTAAAGCCTTACACTCAAGGCATATTTAAACACATTAGAGCAAATGATTTTCATTGTATTGGGCTCTAGCATTCCTCCGCTTCCTGTAGGGACCACATATTGTGATTGGGGGTATACACTGCCCTGATACATGAAGTCCATCAAGCATGGAGTTAATTACCGAAGCCAATGTGGGAAGTGTTGTTTGTCCTTAGAGGTTGTTTGCCCTTGAAACTAAAGGCGTGAGCCTGATATTTATGGAAACCTCAAGAGTAATGGTTTTTAAGCATTTGGGTATTTGGGGAGATCTCTCTTTCTTTACAGTTATTCTCTTAGACTCTAAGAATTGACATGGTTTTTCTAAAGACTGTTTCAGAAATAATGAATTATTGAAGTAGTAATAGGAGTTATTTGAATGAAGGGCTTATCATTTGAATAACCTGGAGCTTCTCAGAGCTTAAATATGCTAAAGTCTTGTAAATTTCCAAGAGGTAAAAATAGTAGGTAGTCTATATAGAATGGAGGGTAATTGTTAATGGAATTCTCATTTTTATTTTATTTTATTATTTGCAAATATACAAATAATTATTGTAAAACTTCAAACAATATGGCACTATATAGAATAAAAAAGCAAAAGTCTTTCTAAATTGCTCCATTTCCTGTAATCCAACTCCTCTTCATAGAAATAACCTCAGCTTAAAGTTTGGTATGTTTCCTTCCAAGGTTTTTTTTTTTTTTTCTTCCTAGATATTGCCAAATTACCCTCAAAAGAGGGTTTTTTGTTTGTTTGTTTTTTAACAATTATTCTTCCACTAGTAGTATAAAATTATGTGTTTCTCTATGTCTTTCTCATGCCAGATATCATCAATTACTTAAATTTTTTGGCTAACTTAAGGGTGAAAAATTTATCTCAAATGCCAATGTTGAAGAATTATTATTTCATCATTGCTTTACAATGAAACATTATGGAGAGCCAAAATGTCTGTCAATAAATGAATGAGTAATTAAATTATAGATGCATCTGTGCTTTGTAGACAAACATGGGTAGAAAAACAAAAGATTTACATATGCTGACATAAAAAGACCTTTATGAAAAGAACTCCAAGAACTACTTATAAGTAAAAGAAATAGACAGAGACTTTCCTCTTAGGTAGAAAAATAAGAACAGCCACAATGACCAAAACTCCATAGTGATTTGAACCTGTCATATGCACAAACGCTTAAAAATGTATTTTTGTTCATAGATACGTGTCCAGAAGAATAAACTCCATACTTGAAAAAGCAGTTTACTTTGGAGAAGAAATAGAAAGTATATTTTGGATGAGCATTTATTTCTTCTGTAATTTAAATAATACAAAATCATATTTAATTGTTGTTCTAATTTTCCTTTCCCAATTATCAATTAGGTTGTTTCTTCCCAATGTTGGCCTTAGCATTTCTTGTTCTGTAAATTGCTTTTTATATGCATTGCCCTTTTCCTTTTGGGCTGGTTTTCTTTTTTTTGGTTCTTTTATTTTATTTGTCTTAAAGATTTGCACAGATCCTTTTTCTTTTTTTTTTTTTGGTCAGGTTTATTTTTACTAGGGCGAGTGTGTGTATATGCTATAGTAACTTATTTCACTTGCAAATGTGAATAGTAAGATGTCTGCCACTCTCTCTACAGGGGCTACTTCCGAGGCCTGGTCACAATGTGCCACCAAATTGGGGGCAAATCACCCACCTTCTGGGCAGGGGGCAAAGCTTCACTCTAGGGATCACGAGGCAGTGTTTCCTCCTGCAGCTGCTTAACCTCTTGATCCCAGCTTTCCCTCTACTGCAGTTTCTTCCTCTGCTCCCTTTTGGCAAAGTAATCAGGGTACATCGCCTTTCAGAAGGATCGAAGCATCACTGAGCAACCCTATTACACTTATACCTCTCATAGGCAGAATACCCAGGAGACTCTGTGGATGCTCATTGTGCCAGAATTCCTGCTCCGCCTCCCTCAGAAGTTGGGTGGCCTTCACCATATCCTTTACATTCTTATGTTCTTCAAAGCAGGCTCTCATCAAACACTCAAAGTACTGGTGTTTTTCCATGGATGCACCAGGACTGGAGGTGGTACAGTCTACCACTGTGGGTTAGAGTTTATTAACCAAATTTAAGCCGCAACACCTTCTGCTGGTGGGTCAGGTAGGCTGATGGCTGTACAGATCCTTTTTATATTTGAATATTTGCCTTTAACCTTGTTTTTGTGTATTTCGCTGTATGAATTTCAAAATTTGTGTATAATAATATTGTCCATCTTTTTAATGGCTTCTGATTTTGTGTTTAAAATTCTTTGTAACACAGAATTATGAAATATTCTCATACATTTTATCCCAATATTTTTATAGCTTTTAAAAAGATATAAATTCATAATCCATTTGAGATTGCTTTTTATGTTGATGCAGGAAAGGAATCTAATTTACTTCCACCCTTTACCTCCCTCTCCAACCTCCCAGCTATACAAATGAATAAAACTATTTTCCCTCACAGAGAATACCAAATGTTATTTATTAGTAGCAGTAGTAGTAGTAGTAATTATTATTCTCACAACTCCATTTGAGAAACACTGTCTGAGCCTACAGTAATTCAGAATTCTATGTTCTGATCTAAGGATGTTTTGCACTAAAATGACCATTAATCCAGGGAAGTAATTCAGTATTTACATTCAGTGTTCTACAAAGGCTTCTAAAACTCTGGAAGATGGGAGTTTTAGAAACCAAAACTCATGGTTCCTATAACTACATCCACAGCCTTATCATCCTGGCAAATCCCCACTTAAATACCCTTTAATGCTCGAGACTCATATTTATTTATGTTCATTTAAAAAAGAAATGTATTTAGTTGTCACGAAATCACGTGGGTTAGAGTTTATTAACCAAATTTAAGAAATTTGCCCACATCCACAGCACTAATTGGTATTTAGTATTTAAACACAAACTATCTGCTTCCATGCCTGTCAGTGCTTATTTCATTGTACCACACTCGTCATATATCTGTAAAAATGTAGCTCCTATTTGTGATGATTGATTTGTGATGCATTGTCTTATTCCAAGGAGAATGCAAAGACTTTTAATTAATTTTTCAAGGCCTTATTTATGAGTTTGCATTAAGAATGATCACATAAAACAAGCAGAATAGAAATTAAATATATATATATACATGAATTGAAATTAAATATATATATATACACATTTTATATATATATTCCCAACCATAAGTTCCATGAAATAATATATGTGAATTTATTAACTTTTTGGCAACTGTGAAGTTTTTTATTCCAGTATACACAAAATGTGATTTATTTGAGTACAGTTAGAG
>JAQZBX010079382.1:0-13990 GCA_029593785.1 Cabassous unicinctus | reverse complement strand
ATGACAGATCTTTCTAAGTTGTAGGAAAACAGCAATAATGGTACCAACAAGTGGATTGAGAAGCATTTTGAAAATTGTTTGCTTCAAAATATTAACTATACATAATATTATTAAACCCATTTATAAAGAAATACTTTCAAGTATTTTGAAAACTGTATCACAAATTTTCACATTTACCTGAAGTAAATGAACATTTTTTCTGAAAAACAACTTGGTTTCATTATTTATATATAGATGCAAAATAATAAAAGAAAGTGAGGTGGCTCTTTTTAATTAAACAATTTGCAAGCCTGTTTCAAATTCCTATGGATTAATATAATGCTATTAAATTATGTCCCAATAATGATCTTCATAGATATATTCTTTCATTTTATCTTTATATTTGATTCAAGATTCATTCAATAAATAGGCTCTGATAAATAGAAGTTATCCTGTCTTTTTTCTTTCCTAATACTGCTATTTTTGAAGAGGCCAATGTAGTAACTATGCAAAGTACATAGCTTTTTCTTCTATTTTTTCTCAAAATTAACTTCAGGTTAATCATCTTTGGGAAAATACAGCATCATCATATTGTCTCCTTCTCAGAGCCTTACATCAAGAGTCATAAAGCATCAGTGATTCCCAGTATTGATGATGCTAAATTTGATTATTTGTGAATTAGATTTTCCATATTTCTCCACTGTTTTTATTTTACAGGAATGGTGCTGCTATGAGACTGTGAATATTCTGTTTCCTGAAATAGTTACCACATTGATTTTAACATCCATTGGTGATCCTTATATTTACTTATAAGCTGTTCTCTTTTTGATAGACTCATACATTGAGTAAAAATCTTTCAAAAGGAGTTATCTTGACATATATGTATTGACTATGATCAAAATTAATCTGCTAGTATCCAGTGTCTCAATGATTGTTTGAAATGGGTAGTTTTTTAATATCACAAAACTAACGGTACATTATACCATCATGCATTAAATAACAAACTAATTTTTTAATTAAATGATAAAGATAAACCTTATCAAATATGTGGTTTGCAAATATTGTCTTCCATTTTGAAAGCTGTCTTTTTACTTTCATGATAAAGTTCTTTGATCCTCAAAAGTTTTTAAATTTGATGAGGTCCCATTTGTCTGTTTTTTTCTTTGGCTACACATGCTTCAGAAGTAAAGTCTAAGAAACAATTGCCTAACACAAGGTCCTTAAGGTGCTTACCATTTATCTTCTAGCAGTTTTATAATCTGGTACTTATATTAAGTCTTTGAATGATATTGAGTTGCTTTCTGTATAAGATTTGAGGTAGGAGTACTTATTCAATTTGTTGTTAAGTACATCCATTTTACCAGCAGCATTTCTTGAACAGATTACTGTTTCTTTCTTAATTAAGTGAATTGACACCCTCGTCAAAAAAAAAAAGTTGGTCATAGATATAACTCTCAATTCAAATACATTGGTCTACATGTTGAACCTTACTATTTTGACCACTGTAGTTTTGTAATGAATTTTATGATTTTTAAGTATGAGTTCTCCAACTTCTTCTTCATCAAGATATCTTTGACTATTCAGGACCCCATTATACTTCCATATAAATTTGATGATTTACTATTCCATATCTGCAAAGAAGGCTGTTTGAATTTTGATTCCAACAAAATTGCATTGACTCTGTAAATTACTTTGAGTAGAATTGAAATCTTAACAATATTCAGTTTTCCAACCTATCATCACAGAATGTCCTTTCATTAATTTTGGTCTTCTTTCATTTCCTTTAGCAAGGTTTTGTAATTTTTGGTGTCAAAGTCTTCTGCATCCTTGGTTATATTTATTCTTGGATATTTTATTTTTTAGATGCTTCCGTAAATGCAATTTTTTCTTGATTTCCTCTTAAGATTTTACATTGATAGTATATAGAAGCAGTATTGATATTTGCATGTTGACCTTGTACCCTGCCACTATGCTGAATCCATTTATTAGTTCCATTGTCCTTGTTGTTGATTTTTCAGGATTTTCTGTAGATTGAATCATGTTGTCTTCAAATAGGGAAAATTTTACTTCTTCCTTTTCAGTTTTGCTGCCTTTTATTTATTTTTCATGCCTAATTGCTCTGATTAGACCATCCAGTTCAAGGTTGAATAATTGTTATGGTGGGCATCCTTTTCTAGTTCCTGATTTTTGAGGAAACACTTTCAGTCTTTCACTATTGAATAGGAAGTTAACAGTTGGTTTTCATATATGGCCTTTATGATGTTGAAGAAGTTTCCTTCTATTCCTATTTTTCTAAGTGTTTTATCAAGAAGTTGTGCTGGATTTTTCCTAATGCCTTTCTGCATTAATTAATGTGATCATGTGTTTTTTCTTTCTTCTCCTGGTTCTGTTAATATGGTGCAACAACAAAAAGACAAACAACTCAATTAAAAAATGGGCAAAGACTTGAACAGACATTTCTCCAAAGAAGATATACAGAGTGCCAAAAAACACATGAAAAGATATTTGACATCATTAGCCATTAGAGAATTGCAAATCAAAACTACAATGAGATAAAATTTCAGCCCCACTAGAAAGGGTACGATTAAAAAAAAAAGAAGAAGAAAACTACAAGTTTTGTTGAGGATGTGGAGAAATAAAAATAATCATTCATTGCTGGTGATAATATATAATATTGCAACAGCTGTGGAAACATTGCATGGTTCCTCAGAAAGTTCATTTCAGAATTACCATGTGACCTGAAATTATCTCTTCTAAGTATATATTCAAAAGAATTGAAAGCAAGAACTTGAACAGATATTTGCACACTAATTGCTCATAGTTGCATTAATCATATTTGTCAAAAGATGGAAGCAACCCAAGTGTCCATTAACCAATGAATGGATAAACAAAATATGGCAGATACATACAATGGATTATTATTCACCTGTAAGAAGGAATCAAATTCTGATATATATGACAACATGGATGCATTCTGAAGACATAACCTTGAGTGAAATAAGCCAGAAACAGGAGGAGAAAAAGTGTATAACCTCACTGATATGAAATAATTAGTATAAGAAAATTCTTAGAGTCAGAGACTGGAATATGGGTTACCAGGTGTTGGTGTGGAGATAGGGAATGGGGAGCTAATGCTTACATTGTATAGTGTTTCTATTTGTGGTGATGAAAATATTTTGGTAATGTTTTCCGAAGATGGTAACAAAATTTTTTTAACACAATTAACATTATTGATTGTATATTTAAATGTGGTTAAAGAGGCAATTCTAGGTTGTATATATGTTACTAGAATAAAAATTTTAAATAAAAAATAAAAAGATTTTACAGCACAAACATGGAACTACAATATACACCATGGACAATAGTCACTAGTACAATTATAATAACATGCTTTCTTCAGTTGTAATAAATGTACCATACTAATGCAATGTGTTAAAAAATGAAGGTGGTGAATTTATAGAAACTATGAATTTTATGTGAATTATCTCTAATACTACAACTTCTCTGAGAAAGCATAATAAGTGAAAAAACAAAATGCCAGCTGGTGTTTTGTAGGCTCTTTTGAAGATTATTTTTTATCTTCCCTTTTTCTCCTTAGGGACACTAGCCTCCTTGGCTTTTCCCTTAGAGAAGCATTCATTCATTTTAAATAATTGACAACTAGTAAATATTTCCCAAGTGTCAAAGTAATAATTTTAGGTATGATAATTTTTGTGAAGATTTGCTCGGTGAAGTAAGAGGTACACATGTGTTATCTCAGAAATTATTTTGTAATAAGACCTGGAATTTGTTAGAAATATTTAATGTCCAAAGCATAGATACTACCATATGTTCAAATATATGTGATAGTGAAGAAAAATACATTACTAAAACATTTATACTTTAGTTCTCTACTTTGAATTAACCTGAGATATCCTTTTATATTAATTTTCCTGCTTACAAAATTAAATATTGTTTTTCAATTAGTACGTTCACCGTACACTATGGTTGATTCTTGCTTATGTTCTCTAAAGGAAAAAAAATTACCACCATTTAATTCAAGAAGTAAGTACATAGTGTTACTTTTCTTTTAAAATTATAGAAAAATTGCAAATACCAGGGAAGTTTGAAGACAAATAAGAGTAAATTAAAGACTAAGTTTTATTATTTCTCTTCAAGTAAAATATTAATCATTTCATTTTATGCTTTATGAATCCAAAACTGCAAGAGTATAGTGCTTCAATTATATACTTGCACCTTCATTTCTCATACTTTGGGGGTTTAAACTTGACGTGGCACCATATAAATTTGGAGGAATGACAATTTTATATGCCGCTCTAGAAAATGAGTACCTACACAACTCTGAATGTTAATGATAACAATGTAAGAAGATATTTTCCCTGGAGAATTGACTTTGTTTTTTAAATATGTGCTTAAAATATAAAATATTACTCCTTGGAAGTGCTAATTCTGATCAGCACATGTGAACAATGACAAGTTGTTGAGAACGATTGATTGCCAAGTTTGCACTGGTTGCAAAATTAATTCTGATTCTAGATTTACAAATGACTCTGATACCCACAATAAAACCACAAACATTCAATATATTTTCCAGAATGAGGTAGAATTAAGAACAAGGACGTATTAGTAAAAGAAACAATAATTAATATGAGATCAAGGAATAAAACACTTGATTTTTCTATGATTCTTTTAGGTATACACTTTCCACCAAATACCTGGAGATTATTCTTTGAATAATTAGTAGAAGAGGAGAAGAAATATAGCAAGAGGTATCAAAATGAGCAAACATTACTAAAGTAATGAATTGCTTTAATCTAAAGAATGAATGATTCCTGAATTCATATCGCAGAGAAAGATTAAGAACATAGAGAAAAAATATTAGATATTCAATATTTATTAAAAAATAGAAAATTGTCCAAACAGGCAAATTAAATGGCAAAATTTAATCTTTTAAAAAATTGGACTTTAAATATTTGAATTTAAAAGAAAGCAAGCATTACTTATGACATAATTTAGTATATTTTTTCCATTAGTGCTTATTTTCAATGTTTTGAAATAGTTTACTTTCCAAATTGTCAAGGTTAGCTCAATTTAGGAGGACAATAATCTGCTGATGATGTAAAAGTCAATCAACTGCATAACTAATTTTTTTAAGATAAGTCATGACTCTAAAATATCTAACCAATCAGTTTTCTCAAATCACTATTAGTTTTTGCTATTATTCATTTCTCTTAATAGAATATTGTTAAGAATGACTTCATTTTATTAAATATATAAATGCATTCTTATTTAATATCACTAAAAATACCTTAATCATGATTATTACTTTTACCTACATTTGCAGAAATCATACCTATGTGTATGATATTTAGACATTTATAAAAATAAGATAAATTTATACACTCCTGTAGATTTTGTATCTAAAATATATTTAGATTTTCAGAAAACACATATTTTTCAATGTCCTCACTTCAAAATGTATCATTTGAATTAATAAAATTTGATTTAAAAAATGATCTATTTTGAGAGTTTTAGATTATTTTCTATATTTATCTCTTTTAAATAATGTTGTGATCTATAGCTTATACATAATATAGGAATTTAATTTTTTTAGAAAGATAAAATTTGTCATTTTAAATTCTAACTTTTCCCTCCTTTGAAAAAACTATTGTATTTCTACTGCTATATTTTATTTGTTTACTGAACTTGCTTATTGTTGTAATTGTTTAAGTTTATTATTTTGGCTATTCCAATGGACAAATCAGATTGGTAGAATGTAAATCTATTTTATATACCATTCAAGCATTATTAAAATTTTATAAGATATCTATATAAACTGGTGCAGTTGATTAGATATTTGAGAATAATGCTGAAAAGTAGTGGTGAAGGTCAGCAACTTTGTGTAGTTTGAACTTGAGTGAAAAATTGCTTGGATTTAGTCAGTGAATTATCAATGACTGTTTACATAATCATGCTATTCTCAGAAACCTTAATATTGCTTTAATTAAGGAATCTATATCAAATGATAAATTATAAAGTGACATTTTCTAAAATATTGCTTTTCCCATTTAAACTACTAATAGGATAAAATAAAATAAAATCATTACTAATTTTGTACCATCTTTGTGTCATTTAAGTGAAAAATAAAACTACTTGGTCTGCAACACACATGAATTTTTGTAGTGTTAACAACTTAATAACTTCTCATATAAAGTTGAAATGGAAATACATTGAAATGTTTTAGTATTGTAAAATTTATTCTTCTGGAAGATGCAGTTACTGAAAATATTTCGGCATCCATGAGGAGAATTTTCTGTCTTTATTATCAGTAGTTAATGTTCAAGTTGAAAAAGGCTACATTGGGGCTATAAATATATTTTGCATTAATATGCATTCTACAGTTTAGAAATTAATTGTAGGTCTTAATTTACCAAACTGGCAATTTTTATTTTGATGAAATTAATAATTTAAAATTAGTGGATTGTGTTTAAATCCTGAACCAAGCTCATTATCTAATTTATTTAACAGGTGGCCAAATCTGGAGTTAGTAACAATTAACTGAATGTTTTAAAATAAGGGGGACAATCAACTAACATGGGTTTTAGAGGTCAAATTCTAAAAGTGAATTCATCTCCATAGTTCATTCAAATTCATAGTTGAAAAGTTTTTCTGTTGCACAGTTCTTGATCATATTGTCAAATAACATGGAGTGTTACATTATAAGTGTGTATGTTTCTGAATATGGATTTTTTAATATCTTTTCCTGGAGATAAGGTTACTTACATAGTTTCTGACTTTGTAGTCTTTTATTTATAGAATTTAACAGAAATCACAAAAGAGAAATGAAGAACCATACCAAGCAGATAGAGTTTATCCTACTGGGACTGACAAGTAACTCTCAATTACAGATAGTAATCTTTTTATTTCTATTTCTAAATTACTTGTTGCACATGACAGGGAACTTAACCATCATTGCTCTCACTCTGTTGGATTCCCATCTAAAGACCCCAATGTATTTCTTCCTTCATAATTTCTCTTTCCTAGAAATCTCATTCACAAATGTTTGCATCCCCAGATTCCTAATCACCATTGTGACCAAGGAAAAGACCATTTCCTATAGTGGTTGCATGTCTCAGTTGTTTTTTTACATCTTCCTGGGGTGTACAGAAATTTTCCTTCTGGCTGCTATGTCCTATGACCATTGTGTTGCAATGTGTAAACCTTTGCATTATGCATCCATCATGAGCAGAAGAGTTTGTCACCAGCTTGTACTCATCTCCTGGGTAACTGGCTTCCTGGTCATTTTCCCTCCATTGATTTTGTTTCTTAACCTGGATTTCTGCGCTTCAGATACCATTGATCATTTCATTTGTGACGTTTCTCCTATCCTACAACGTTCTTGCTCAGACACACATGTACTAGAATTGATTGCTTTTTTATTAGCTGTGATGACCCTTATTGTCACATTGTCATTAGTAAGCCTATCTTACTTCTATATCATCAAGACAATTCTAAAATTCCCTTCAGCTCAACAAAAGAAAAAAGCATATTCCACTTGCTCATCTCACCTGATTGTTGTCTCCATCAATTATGGATGTTGTATGTTCATCTACATAAAGCCATCAACAAATGAGAGAGTTACTTTAAGTAAAAGAGTAGATGTGCTCAATACTTCAGTTGCATCATTGTTGAATCCATTTATTTACACTCTGAGGAACCAGCAAGTTAAAAAGTCCTTGCAAAGTGTATTCAAAAATTCATTTGCTGTTTCAGAAAAATAAGATTATTTATTGAAATACCTAACACGGAAACATAAAAACAATTGAACAGAAATTATTCTGACACTTCTAGTTTAAGAATTCATATCCAATAAACTCTAAAGCTCACTTTAGCCATCGTGAGTTTAGAAACTATTTCCATTCTATCCATTCTGAGATTAACTTTCTGTTATTCCATATGAAAGACTTTCAGTGTTTGAAATTAAAAATTACAAAATTATTTCCTCTATGTAAGATGTTTTAAGTGAAAATTAATAAAAGGTTTTGATTGTATTGTAGAATATAAATCTTTGGAGAGCACAGAAATTTTAAATAAATAATTTAAATAATTGTATGTTGTATTATTTAAAGCCATATTCTTGAAAAGTGTCAGATAAATTGAATTTTGTCATCATTATATATGCATAAAATCTTCTAAGAAAACATGCTCTTTGAAAGAATAATCTAGAGGTTAATTTTGTAGAGTGATTGTTTCTAATGACTATTGCCAACATAAGGAAATTTAATTTTCTTTGAACATAAAAAAATTATTTAATTTGTGTAAATTTATTTTAGTATTTGTATTGGCCGTACTTTCATAACTGAAGTAGAAAATATATTCTGATTTAATACTCCTGTAGTTGATTTTAAAAACAAATATTTTTGCAAGAACACATAAAGCAATTTTAATGTCTTGGATATGCCAATGAATATATTGCATAAATGAGAATATATGATGAAATTTATGACTGTCTTATAAGTTTTTCACTATGTATAATTTTTAAATAGTAAATTATATTGAATACCAATGTCTTTTAATTTAAATAAATGGCTTGTTTAAATATAAAATCATTATTCATTTCCTCTAAAGTAATGGTATGAAGTTACTTATTTTGCTTTTTATTTACAATTGTCAGTAACTATAACACATAGATTCCACAACTTTTTATTTGTCCTGTTGATTATGTGATTGTGCCATTATACCAACTGATTTAGCAGAGTGGTGCTGATGAAGCTATCAGCAAAAGAATATTTTCCATTGTTGTTTGTGGTATTAGTTTTGTTTGTTTGTTTTTCATTACAGATAGTGTAGATTTATTCAGTAAATGTTCTAAATAATATTTGCCTATTGGTGGACTCTTTGTACTTCAAGATAAATTGCAAGAAGTGAAGGGTTCTCAGGAGGATAAATGCAAAGTTAAAAAGAAATATTATTTCTCAAATATTAAAACAATGGTTGTTGCTGCCAGTCTGCCTGGAATAACTTGAGGAGCTAAATAAATAAGTTAGTGTGCTAGATAAACCTCCAGTATATTTCTTTATCTCTATAGCATTAGTGAATAAGAAATAAAGCAAAATATTCTGTCCTCCAGCATCACCTGTGTGGCAGAGTTTTCCTAACCAAAATGATTGTAGTAGAGCAAACTCTCCGACCCAACATAAACTTACAATATGATTTTGACACTCCATTCAAGAGGATGTGGGGTCAAAGTTTCATTCTCTTGCCTATAGTGTATAATTGTCTCTAGAGTCTTCAGGAGCCCAGGTGTGTGAGGAACTGTTTACCTTAGCAGTCAGTGAGATCCTATGCATAAGCATAACTTCTGGAATGACCTCCCAACTCACTTTGAATTCTCTTAGCCATAAAAAAACCTCATTTGGATATGGATATACAGTGGGTACCTACACAATGAATGGGAATGTGTTGCACTCCTATCCTGAGGAGTCCTGCTATGTTCTCAAAGAGGGGCGGGAGTCTCTCTAGAGCAAACGCAGCTCCTAATAGGGGAGGGCAGACCCGTATGTCAAGCCCTCAATGTTGTTGCAAGTAACTATGAATCTTGATCTTCAAGGAGTGAAACTAAGTGGTTGCTATAGGTCCCAAGGAGAGAGGAAGGGAGGAATAGAGTAGATGGAACATGGGGCATTTTGAGGGCATTGGAATTGTTCTACATGATCTTGCAATGAAGGATAGAGACCATGTTAAATTTCATCAAAATTTGTAAAAGTGTATGGTCCAAAATGTAAACCATAATGTATACCATTGACCATGGCTAGTAGCAATGCTTCAATATCTGTACAACAATTGTAACTACTGTACCATCCACATGTAAAAAGTTATTAGTAGTGGAAAGGGGAAAAGGGGGAAGATGTTGGGTATATATCCCCTATATTCTGTACTTGAATTTTTGTTACCTAAAGCTTCTTTGAAGATAAAATGAAAAAAAAAAAGACACGGGGGAATAAATGGAAGAAAATGTCATTGTACATACAAAGCAACAGATCTTACAGTATTGAAAGACATAATTCCAATTTTTTGATTTATTTATTTATTTTTTATTATTTCAAAAAAATTCAATTTTATTTGTTACTATTAAGACTATCATTATTATTTCATTTTCTGATTAATTGTATTTGGCTATTTTGTTGGCTTCATTTTTGAAGAAGTTTTAGAACACAGAAAGGTTACAACTGTGGCAGGGAAAGATCATTGGTTCACGGTGTCAGTGATGGGGGATGCATGGGAGGAGGTTCACCTGGAGCCTACCTATAAGACATATGAATGAGTTCAAGTGTTCAAGGAGCATTGTCATGGTGGGTTGAGATCTGGACAATAACCAAAAAATATCAAATTCCCATTCTGGGGATCTCTGCTACATTCTCTAATGGGAGAGCAAGAATCCCCTCAGTACAGGGCCAGTGATTATTGAAGGGGGATGGATCCTGGATGAGTCCTTGATATTGATACCTATACTTATGAACCTTTCTTTTAAAAATGAAAATTAGCCTAGTATTATAGGTTGCCTAACAGTTATCTCCTGAGAGTCTCCTTTTTGCTCAAATGTGGCCTCTAAGCCAAACTCTGCCTATAAATGCATTACCTTCCCTTCAACGTGGGACATGACTCCCAGGGATGCGGCTCCTTGGTACTGAGGGATTACTACCAAGCACCAACTAGCAATGCAACTGGAAGAAGTCCTTGGACAAAAATGGGGAAAGGGTAAAGACAAATGAGTTTGTGTGGCTACGAGACTTCAAAGTTTATGCAAGTCTCAACAGGATCTCATTTGAATGCCATAGTAAATATTGCCTCAAATAGCTGGGTTCCTGAGGGCTCTGGAAACATGCTGACCATATAGGCAGGGCTGACCACTTGGGAATTTGGCACCCTGTAAGAGGGCCCTACTTTGGCTTTATGTTCCCCAATGTAACAGAATTGGACTCAGTGGTGGTTTCCCTACACAAGGCTATTTTGCCCCTTCTATTTTAACTTATAGTTAGTACTAGAGTTGATATGTGTTTATCCAAGAGGCTTAAATCTTTGGACTTTCCATGTGCCAGTTGGGCCCTGAATTTCAACAGAGTTACAACACCTACTCTCCAGATCATTGGACTCACCCAGGACAACTAAAAAGGAGATGATGAGGGATAATGACCATCCCAAGGAACAGAGAGAGTCTACAACTGCAAGCAAGATAGTCCCATCCATCTGCCCCATGAGATCTAAAACCCCTCTCAATTAGAGGTGCAGTGGGCATTACCATCCCAGAATCCTCAGGATTGGAGAATGAATGATGGACTAGAATAGACTTACTGTTATTCTACTATAGACTTATTGTGATTCTTGCAATGGAAGCACTTTCATCATTGATGTGGAGGTAGTGGCCACCAGAGGATCTAAGGAATGGGAGAGGGAAAAATAGTTGTAATATGGAATATTAAGTCTCTGGGACATATATTTAATGTGTATAATATTAATTATAGATTCAAATACATAGGACGGAAGAATCATGTGAAGAGAAATTGTAAATGAGCCTAAATATGTTACATTGGAGAGCATATATTCCAAAGTCAAACCCACTGAGAGGGTGCTGAATTCCTGAGAGTCCTTCTTATACTGTCTAGATGTTTCTAGATCCCTCAAAAGCCCCACTGTTTGAGGCACTGCTTACTGTGGCAGGCAATGAGATCCTGTTGAGACCTGCATGAGTGTAACATCTGGAATGACCTCCTGACATACCTTGAAATCTTTTATGTAAAAACTCATTTGTATTTAATATTTTCCCTTTTTGTTCAAGGTCTTTTTCCAAATACCTCACTTTATGGCACTTGGTAATAATCCCTTGGTGCCAGGGAGGCTCATCCCCAGGAGTCATGTCCCACACAGTGGTGAAGGTAATGTGTGCATATGCTGTATCTGTCTTAGAAAGAGGCCACATATGAGCAACAAGGGGGCTCTCAGAAGATAACTTTTAGGCAATATATAATTCTAGGCTAAGTTTCAACTTCACAAGAACAAAGTTCATAAGTACTAACATCAATATCAATGCCCTGGCATAACCGTCTTTACTCCTTTGCTTAGCGTTGCCCATGTATTCAGGAGATTCTTGTCACTCTATTAGAGACTGCTGCAGTACTTACCTGCCAATCCAGGAATTCAGCACCCTGTTAGTGGGGCTTACTTTGGAATATATGCTCCCCAATGTAACAGAATTAGACTCATTTATAATTTCCCTACACATGGCTTTTCTGACCCTTTTATTTAAACCTAAATTTAGCAATATATTCATTAAATATATGTTCCAGAGATGCAAATCTTTTGTCTGTTCATATGCCGGTTGAGCCCTGAGTCACAGAAGAGCTGTAACACACAATCTCCAGTTCACTGGACTCACCCAGGACATCTAACAAAAGGATGATGATGGGCAAAACCCATTCCAAAAAGCAGAAAGTATCCACAACTGCAAGCAGACAGTTCTATCCATTGGACCCATTGGATCTAAGCTCCCTCTCAAGCAGAAACAGAGTGGGCATCACCATTCCAAAATCCTCAATATTAAGGAATGAAGAAATATAAGGGTGGAATGCAACTATGGACTAAAGTAGACATTATTATTCTAGCAATGAAAGAACTTGTATCATTGATATAAAGGCCATGGCCACTAGAGGCTCTGAGTGGAGGGAGAGGGAAGAATAGGTGTAGCATGGGGCATTTTGGGGACATCGGAATTGTCCTGCCTGACATTGTAATGATGGATACAGACCATTATATATTTTGTCAAAACCTATATTATTGTGCAGTGTAAAGTGTAAACTGTAGACTGTGGTTAGCAGCAATGCTTCAATATGTGTTCATTAATTTTAACAAATGTGCCACACTAATGAAATGAAAAATGTTAATAATGGGTGAAAGTGGAGGAGTAAGAGGGGTTGTGGTATATGAGAATCCCTTATACTTTTGATGTAGCATTTATGTAATCTAAAGCTTCTGTAAAAATAAAAACAAATTCAAGAAAAGAAATGCAAACAAAAAACAATAAAAATTTTCAATCTCTTGAATTTGAGCAGCAGGTAGTAATTGCTCCAACCAGTAAAGTATACCAGCAAAGCTACTATGTGATCTCAAGTTTCCTCTCTAGCTCTCTCTTTTGTGGTATTTGACCTTGGAAACCAACAACCTTGCTGTGAAAAAGCCCAAAGTGGTCCCATGAAGAGACTTCATGGATGTCCACATAGAAAGAGAAATAAGGTTATAAAGTGACAGATTTAACTTCCAGACAAGTGAGTAGTGATATCTTCAGGGGTTCCCAGTGCCCAGTTTTCAAGACTTCCATGTGAAGCTTCACAAAAAATGGAGCAGAAATGAGCTGCTGTATTCTCTGTATAAATTCTTTACAACAGAATCTGTGAGTCCAGCAAATGTTGCTTTAGGGCAAAAAAACCCACAAAAAAACATTGAGGTAAATTTTAAAGCAGCCATATTAATTGGAATAACAGGTAACAGTTATCAGATGCCATTTCTCTTTATCTTGTCCATTGGAATTCCATGTATGACTGGTTTATCATGGATGTGTGGAGTTCTCCATGGATAAAGTTGCTTACTATTGACCATAGTTTTTCTATAAATACCAACAGTAACTCAAAACTCAAAGTAGAAGCTTGCGATTGATATGTGACTCTTGACAGTAAATAGGGATGTGGGTTCCATCAATATATTCGTTTGTCAAAACCAATCACATTGGATTCAAAATATATGTGCATTTCTTCAGATGTAAATTCTATGTAAAATTGTAAACAATAATTGAATTCTGCTTCTTAGCATCACTTTAAGCAGTGATATGTGTTATCAACTCATAACTGTTTTGTGCATATTCTAGACTTATGCAAATGAGACATTGAAGAGCAAGGCATCCTAGTTTCTCCCTGTAGGAGAAAGAAATTACAAATATGAAAAGGAGAAAGTCTATTGATTA